>CM055092.1:91828510-91996727 GCA_029204225.1 Diphasiastrum complanatum | reverse complement strand
GTTCTCAAGTGTTGAGCTACTCGATGCCAATTTTTGGAGATTGTCAATTTTTTGGTGAATTCATGGTCATTTTCTTGTGTCAAGTAGATCTTGAAGATGGACTAGTGCAACCTACTTGGTTTATAGAGTAATGTGGTGCTGGATTTGCATCATTGATGTACTCACATACTCATGGATTTCCAAGGTTTGATGGTTTCTTGTGGCAAGATGGAGATGGAGGCTCATTCATGGAGTTTTATGGTGGAGACATATCAAGAAAGCACAAAGTTGGAGGAGACAAGCAATCAAATGGCCATCACTCACATTTATGGTTTGGTTGCTGTAATTTTCTAGAGAGCTCAAAGTTTGAAAAGGTGTCTTCATAGTCAAGACTGTGAAGAATTGAAAAAGATTATCTATGTTAGATATATAGGGGTCTTATGTTTTTCATATCAAGCATTTAGGCGTAGGATGTTGATAGGACCAAATTTGGCCATAGATGGCAAATTACCCATTTCCACTTGTAATGCCACTATCTAGCCAAAATAGAGTAAGAGGCTAAACTCGTGCCAATTCATGATGATTTGCTCTCTCTACTCGAGGAGAGCAGCTTGTTTTTACTTAGATTATTTTTGGAACACTTCCCACACCTGTGAATCAGAGTTGGAAGACCTCAAGGATTCATCAAGGATGAGTACAAAGTGTGCTTGCTCTTCAAAAGTCTTTATCTACTCCAGCAAGCACCAAGATCATGGTATTCAAGACTTAATTCTTTCCTTATCTCACTAGGATTTACTGTTAGTGACTATGATCCTTCCATGTATCTAAAGTTTGTTGATTGTAATATTGTCATTCTTCTAATTTATGTTGATGACATTATTCTTTGTGGAATTTGTATCAAGCTAGTTGATGAAACTAAGCTAGCACTTGGATGTGACTTTAAAATGCAAGATAGAAATACATTACATCCTAGGCCTATAGATTGATTTTTATGAAGATCATTTTTTTATATGCCAATCTAGATATGCTCACTCTATGTTGAAAAAATTCCATATGGAAAATTCTAAGAGCATAGATACTCCAATGGAGCAAATTGTAAAAGATCCTAATAAAGGTGATGAAAGATCCTTCGAGGACATCACACTTTTTAGAAGTCTTGTAGGCTCCTTGATTTGGCTTACCATTACTAGGCCCGATTTAAGTTTTTGTGTGCACAAATTGAGTCAATTTATGCAAGATCCTAAGATTCATTATTGGAAGATGGCCAAGAGGATTCTAAGATATGTATCTTCATCTTGAGAATATGGTCTACTTTTTAAAAGTGAAGATCTATCCTTTGTCAGCTACTCGGATTCAGATTTTGCAAGTGACAAGATGGATCAAAAGTCTATTAGTACATACACTATCTTTCTTGGAGGCAATCTAATATCTTGGCTTTCCAAAAAGCAAGATACTATATCTCTCTCTTCATGTGAGGCCGAGTACAAAGCACTCACTACAACCACCAAAGAGGTGCTTTGGATCAAGAGATTATTATTGGAGCTAAAGTGCATCAAGGAATATGATCTACCAATGATCAAGTGTGATAATATCTCGGCCCAAGATCTTGCCAATAATCCCATATTTCATGCATGAAGCAAGCATATAGAAGTGGCACACCATTTTGTGAGAGAAAAGCTGATTGGAGGAGAAATCTATTTGGAGCATGTCAACTCGTCCTCTTGTATTGCCGATCTACTCACCAAGCCTTTGAGCAAAAGTGCTTTCATCAAGCTTAGATCTAATCTTGGGGTTATATCAAGATCACTGCTCAAATCTTCATAGGTAATTTTTTAGGAGTGTGAAGAATTGAAAAAGATTATCTATGTTAGATATATAGGGGTCTTATGTTTTTTATATCAAGCATCTAGGTGTAGGATGTTGATAGGACCAAATTTGGCATAGGTGGCAAATTACCCATTTCCACTTGTAATGCCACTATTTAGCCAAAATAGAGTAAGAGGCTAAACTCTTGCCAATTAGAGTGTAGACAAGTGCAATACTTTTGTTTGATGAAATTTAAGAGGTCCAATAGGATTTAGAGGTGGAACCTTGAAAATGGTCCAATAGAATTTAGAGGTGAATGGATCAATGGTCCAATAGGATTAAGAGGTGGCAAAAGTGTGGTCCAATCATAGTTAAGCATAGTGGTAGCTCGTGGATCTACTATTATCATTGTACTTCTCATTTGGATCTAATTGATTTTGAGATTGAGTGGATTTTGTGAGTAATTGGTTTTCTAGCTTTCTCTCTCTACTCAAGAGCTCATGATTGTGAGAAATTGGCAAAAATCTAGCTTGGTATTTTTTAATGATAGAAGTTTGTAAGTGAATCTCACATGTGTGGAGGATGTTCCCACGTGTGGAGAATTGTAAAGTAAATAAAAATGTTTGATATAGGGGTCTCATAGAATCTCATAGTCAAGCATTTAGGTGTAGGATGTTGATAGGGTCAAATTTGGCATAGATGGCAAATTATCCATTTCCACTTGTAATGCCACTATTGAGCCAAAATAGAGTAGGACGCCAAACTTGTGCCAATTAGAGTGTAGACAAGTGTAATGCTTTTGTTTGATGAAGTTTACGAGGTCCAATAGGATTTAGAAGTGGAACCATGAGTGGTCCAATAGAATTTTAGGTTTGCTTGAAAATGGTCCAATAGAATCGTGGATCTACTAGTATGATTGTACTCCTCATTTGGATCTAATTGATTTTGAGATTGAGTGGATTTTGAGTGTCATTGAATATCTAGCTTTCTCTCTCTACCCAAGAGCTCATGATGGTTTTTCTCTCTCTACCCGAGGAGAGCAGCTTATTTTTACTTAGAATACTTTTGGAACACTTCCCACACGTGTGAGTGAGAGTTGGAAGTGATTGAATGCATGTAGTAGTGTTTTTGCCATAGAATCAAAGATAGATCTTGAATCTCAATCTAGTCTTGATCTTGGTGCATCTACACACCTTAGGAGATCACAAGTACATGTTGTGGACAGTCCACACGTGTGAATTCAACATGGTATCAGAGCCTACCTAAGGTTACCATGCATTTAGATCCATTTAAGTGAAAAGTATTCATCAATCCTGAGCTAGAAATTGTCAAGGTCCATTTTCCTAGCTATCTTGTTCAATTTTGAATCAAAAGAGATCAAAAGGACATTGATTGGGTCTGACCTGGTACTGTATGGAATCAAGTGCTCAGACACGTGTGAGGAACATCCAATTTCAATTTGGAAGTTCTCTCTCATGCTTGATCCAAAAATCTTGCTAGATAGCTTGTTTTGAAGCTATTTTTGTCTAGTTTCTAATGCAATCAGTTTCATTCCATTTGAGTCAATCAAAAGTTATAAGCTTTTGAAGAGGATTAGGTAGGGCACCTAGACCTGGGTGGACACATTTGGTTTGGTCAAGAGATTGCTTGGTTGATCCAAAATCACAGTTGAATGCTTACCAATCTCATCTATATGTGATCTAGGCACTGTTTTGAGATCTTAGCCATTTTGTTTCATGCAATATCATTGTATTTGAGTCAAATTTGGTTTCTTAGTGTATTTCACACGTGCTAAGAGTGTTTGATCCTAATTTTTCCCATACTCCATCATTTGATGTGAAGTAGATCTAGTTTTGGAGAGATTGAAATAGCTAGTGAGAATCATCTCACAGTTTGTTGCAAGATCTTGCATAGGAGATGGTAGCACACCATTATTGGATCCTATAGTGAGAGAGAAGCAACATTTTTTGTTCATCACTTTTATTTATCTCCACTTTACATGACTTCAATGAGTTCGTACTTGTTGCAACCAAGTGAGAGATTGTCTACTTCCAATTATTCAATATGGAAGTTGAGGATGGATTCCATCTTGATACTCCAAGATGTGATGGACATTGTACTTGGGATTGAGGAGGAGCCTCAAGTCCTTCAAGAAGTACAAAAATACAAGAAGAGAGATAGGATGGCTCTCCACTACATTAAGATGCATCTATGAGGTTATGAACACCTCTAGGATCATCACTCTTAGAAATAAAATCTTCCAAAGTAGTCAAAAGAGTGATGAGAGTGCATCTAATTATGTTTTGAGAGTCAAGGATATTCATAGGTAGCTTGCATGTATTGGTGACTCAATCAATCAAAGTGAGCTAGTCCAAGTCATTCTCAATGTCTTGAGAGATGAATATGACAACCTTGTCCAATATTATACCATTAAGGAGGAGCTACCAAGTTTGGAGTCCCTTCAAAGTGTGATTATTTCTGAAGAATCAAGACAAGAGTACACACCCTTGAGGATGGACAAGCTATCACTCAATCATGATGATGACAAAGTTCTATTTGCCAAGCACAAAGAGAGGAGTAAGAAGCAACATCATCACTTCTCTAATGACAAAGCTAAAGACCAAGATGGAGAGGAGGAGGATACCTCTCATGATTCTAATTCAAATCTCAAGAAGAAGAAGATCAAGTGCTTTTATTGTGGCAAGAAAGGCCATTATGCCACCAATTGCTTCAAGAAGAAGAATCAACTCAATCAAGCCAACATCACCAATGAGAAAGAAGACTATATTGCAAGTGATGGAGAAGGCTCTCTTATGGCATCAAGCTTCTCCTCTTCCACCTTCAACAAGGATGACTCATGGTATATTGATAGTGGAGCATCTTCACATATGTGTGGCTCCAAGCACTTTTTTTCATCTACTATGCCTTATGATGGAGTCAAGAAGACCATATACATTGCAAGTAAGCATGAGTGCAATATTGAAGGAGTAGGGATTATTCCCTTGAAGCTTGCATCTTCCAAAGATCTCTTTCTCAACAATGTTCTTTTTGTCCCAAAGCTTACAAAGAACATCTTAAGTGTTGGCCAACTTCTTGATAGTAGCTTTGATGCCAATTTCAATATTGACAATTGTGTGATCAAGAAGGATGGTGAGATCCTTGCATATGGATCAAGATTTGAAGGCATCTACAAATTGGATCCAAGTGAGAGTCCAAACTCTCTTGATGTCTCTTATATGTCCAATATTTCAAAGGAGGATGATCACACAAGATGCACATATCTTCTCTCTTCAAGTATTATGGTGTATGATTATTCCTTATTATTCAAAGCATATGTTGAGAAGAAATTCTCATTGAAGATCAAATCTTTGAGGAGTATTGGAGCTCTTGAAGGAATAGCACCATATGAAGTTTTATTCAAGATGAAGCCTAAGGTTGATCACCTTAGTGAACTTGGTAGTGCTTGCTTTGCATATATTCCCTTGGAAACAAGAAGGATGATCCAAGCTCATGGATCATGATTGGATACTCATCCATCAAGGAGGCCTTTAGTGTCTTTACACTCTCTATTTCAAAAGTGATTGTGAATAGAGATTTCACGTTGCATGAAGATTCAATCTTGGAAGTGGCCGAGATCAAGGCTTCTCAAGAAGCATCACAAGTTATCTTTTTTGAAGGTATTCAAGTTATGATGGGGCCAATGTGTGAGGAGGAGTTTCTTCTTCATATGATTTCAAGAAGATCTTCAAGATGCATGACCGAGTCTTTATGGATCACCTTACATGGAAAAGAGGGGCATCTTTCATGTTGTATCTCCTACAACACATTCATATATGCTTCTCTTCCTTTGCTTGAAATGCTATCTTGCTTCATTGAATTTTTTGGATCTCAAAGTTCAAGAAAAGCTATACTAGTTTTGTATAATGCTTATGGTATGGACATGTTTCATGTCATTATTGACTTAGATGTGTTTCCAATACTTTTTGAAAGCAAGATATTGTATTGTCAAAAGTATGCTCTTGGTTCTAGTAAGAACAAGATTGAGCTTGGTACTCACTTTTTTGAAAATCATGTTTTCACATGTTTTGAGGCAAATTGTAAACTCCTCTTGAGATTAAGTGAAGCATCCAATGTGGACACTTACATCCGTGAGAGAGTAACTAGCCTAAAAAAGATCAATATAGTCTTTGATATCAAGATTAGATCCATCATGGATATAGTTCATTGTATGTGGACTAGTCAAGCTAGAAAGCATAATCTTGATAATCATCATTGTTTCACATCTTATGATCTTGATCTCCATGATCCTTATGAGGCTTGGAAGCCTCAGATTTCTCTATTTATGGTGCATCCATCATGCAAGTGGAACTTTCAAAGCAAATATCATCATCAAGCATGGAGGAAGCCCATGATCATAGTGGCATATTGGTGGAGCACTCTTCAAAGGCATTGGCAAGAGATCTCTACCAAAGAGATCTTATCATGGATATGGTGAGGGTGCTGCTATGATGGATCCCTTGGCTGGTATTCGCTTCTTATGCATACCAAAGGATCCACTCAAAAATATTTACAAACTTCTCAAGTGATCTAGTACCTTTCCAAGCTATTTTTTGAGGAGGAGTGTGAGAAATTGGCAAAAATCTAGCTTGGTATTTTTTTATGATAGAAGTTTGTAAGTGAATCTCACATGTGTGGAGGATGTTCCCACGTGTGGAGAATTGTAAAGTAAATAAAAATGTCTGATATAGGGGTCTCATAGAATTTCATAGTCAAGCATTTAGGTGTAGGACGTTGATAGGGTCAAATTTGGCATAGATGGCAAATTATCCATTTCCACTTGTAATGCCACTATTGAGCCAAAATAGAGTAGGAGGCCAAACTTGTGCCAATTAGAGTGTAGACAAGTGTAATGATTTTGTTTGATGAAGTTTAAGAGGTCCAATAGGATATAGAGGTGGAACCATGAGTGGTCCAATCATAGTTAAGCATAGTGGTAGCTCATGGATCTGCTAGTATCATTGTACTCCTCATTTGGATCTAATTGATTTTGAGATTGAGTGGATTTTGAGTGTCATTGAATTTCTAGCTTTCTCTCTCTACCCGAGAGCTCATGATGGTTTTCCTCTCTCTACCCGAGGAGAGCAGCTTGTTTTTACTTAAAATACTTTTGGAACACTTCGGATTGAGAGTTAGAAGTGATTGAATGCATGTAGTAGTGTGTTTTTGCCATAGAATCAAAGGTAGATCTTGAATCTCAATCTAGTCTTGATCTTGGTGCATCTACACACCTTAGGAGATCACAAGTACATGTTGTGGATAGTCCACACGTGTGAATTCAACAATGATGATTTTCTCTCTCTACCTGAGGAGAGCAGCTTGTTTTTACTTAGATTATTTTTGGAACACTTCCCACACGTGTGAATCAGAATTGGAAGTGATTGAATGCATGTAGTAGTGTGTTTTTGCCATAGAATTAAAGATAGATCTTGAATATCAATCTAGTCTTGATCTTGGTGCATCTACACACCTTAGGAGATCACAAGTACATGTTGTGGACAGCCCACATGTGTGAAATCAACAAAGACCTTTGATTTGTGCATATCCCATTGCACATAGTCTTGCTTTGTATTTGCTAATATATCCATCATTGTTGTACTTAATCCTAAACACCCACTTGCATCCAATCAGATGCTTGTTGATAGGTGGATCCACAAGCTCCCAAGCCTTTGTTTGAGATCAAGGCATCATACTCATTGATCATGATATCAAACAACTCCTTGGATTGGAGTGCATCTTGGACATTTCTTGGCTCTTCATGAGAAATGAAAAATAGCATGATAAGTGGTGTCATCTTCCACTTGCTTGCCTTTTTCCATATAGGTGAGCCTCCTTGGCTCGGATCTCTCTTTTGTGTATCTCCTTGGTGTGTTTGCTTGAAGATCCTCCTCTTTTCATGTCTTACGTGTAATTAGCCCATGAGCTTACTAAATTATATGCTAAATATAGCCACAAAGCTAAATTAGACTAGTTGTAGTCAATATAGTTAATAAAGTCGATAAAAAAACCTCGTCTTAATTGTGAATAGTGAAACTACAATAATGGTTGTAAGGCTCAATTTAGCTAAATAAGGGCCGAAACTTATAGTAGAGGCACAAATGACCATTACAAATAGCTAAGATCATGCTAAATTTGGAGGTCATTGTTCATTTTAGTAATTTTGAATTTTTAAAGATCTTGGAGATTCTCTTTGAGAACTTTCTTGATGGAAATGGCGGTTCATGTGCCTACAATCACATGAGAGCTTGGATCATTTTCTAGATTCAGGCCATGTCTTGTGAATGATCTTTAAATATGAATAATGATATCTAAAATCACATGAGAGCTTAGACCATTTTCTATATTCAAGCCCTATCTCATAAATTTTGATACCTTACTTTGCCTATTTTGGTGAAGTTTTGCTACCTTTAGCTAGTTGTGCTTTTTGACTAGTTTTTTTGATTTCTTGCATTTCCATTTTTATTTGATGTTTATAAATGGATTATATGTTTTAATGCTAAGATTGGCACATGACACCTCCTCAAGCCTCAGCCCCAATATATCTTGATTAGCATCAAGATTCATAATTCTTGATTCATCGTGAGATGACTTATCTCGGCCCCTTCCAAGTTAAACTTTTGATCTTCATGAAAGATCACATCTCTACTCACAGTAATCTTGTTTGTAGAGGGAATAAAGATTCTATAGGCTTTCTTGGATGTTGAATATCCAATCATAACTCCTTTGATTGAACTAGGATCTTCCTTCATCCTAGTGGGAGATGGTGGAATCTCCTCGGTGTGCACTACAACAACTGTAGGCAAACACAAATAATCTATTTACGTTTGTTGAAGCAAAAGCAGATAGTTAGACAAAACTATTTGAAAGTTAGACATAAAATATAAGTAGCCAAGCACACAACATTGACAAATCTGAACGTAGTGGCAAGACAATTATTGATTCAGATTAATGTATGAAAATACAAGTAAGATTGAATGCTCTAAGCACAAAAGAATCACGGGTGAAACCGCATGCTCAAAAATATAATCCGCTCTGTAATAGCTATGAGCTTATTCTGACAAACAGTCTAAAAAATAGATCAACACGTGAAAGCGCCTAAAATGTGTCTGGCTGTCTCTCTCTCTCTCTCAAAGATTGTATCAATCTCAAAATTCATTGTATTGAGTTTGCTTATCTATCATATATATATATATATATATATATATTATTTTACATTTGTGCAAATGTAAGAAGGCAGTGTAGAGCTATAGCGCTGTTTGATAGGGATTGTGGCGTGCAAACATTGTCAAATAGTTGGCACAAGATCAGTCATAAAGCAAGAGCATGAAGGCCGTTGCGCTGCTTTGTTCGAGAATCACAAGTGACCACAAGTGATTGCTTTTGAGGAACCTTTGTGGTATCCTCACAAGTGACCGTAGGTGATGATTCTTGCGGGACCTTTACAGTTTGCCACTTGCAGGGTCTTCTTCCGTCACTGACCGCAAGTGACCTTCTTGCGGGGCCTTGCAATGAATTTATTTGCTTAGGCCGCTCAAACCGTAAGAGGGATCCTTGCAAGCACTACTTGCGATTATGGTCCTGGTTGTGGTTCTTTGTGCTGTGCAAAAAATACATGTAAAACTACAGTGAAGTAAATGGAAACTAGATTAACATGGGATCTAGGAGAGTTGTGGAATAAATCCAACACCCCTCCTTAATATGGATCCATAAATGCCTTGATCTTTAGACTAAGCGATGCACAAAATCTATTGGGTTCCTGGAAAAAACATCTGTCGTCATCTCTTGCGTTCAACAGAATGCCAAGCTCATCTCTCTATTGAGAACTTTATTCCTGACATAGTGATATCGAATCTCAATGTGCTTACTCCTAGAGTAAAATCTAGGGTTGGCCGATAAGGCAATAGCACTCTAATTATCACAAAATATGATCATCAAAGTGTAGTGATTCAGACTAATGTCTGACAACAAATTTCTCAACCAAATTGCTTCTCTAATAGCTTGAGAAGCAGCAATATGCTCTGCTTCTATGGAGGAAAGATCAATAGAGGTTTGCTTGCGACTGTTCCAAGAGATAGAACCGTCGTTGAAGAAGAATGTAAATCCGGATGTGGATCTATGAGTATCTACATCTCCTCCCGAGCTTGCATATGAATATCCACCAAGCTGATGGAGATTGGCATTGTTGACTTCCCAATAGTAGATGCATAGGTCCGTTGTAGCTCAAATGTATCTCATGACTCTTATAAGAGGTTTCCAATGGATGATTCCAAGATTAGCCATAAATTGGCTTAGTGAGCTAACTATAAAAATGATGTCAGGTCTTGTACAGACCATTGCATACATAAGAGATCCAAGTATCGATTAATAAAGACAATCTCTCATCTGCTCCTTTTCCTGGTTGGTCTGAGGACATTGGTTCTTTGATGTGAGAAATTGGCAAAAATCTAGCTTGGTATTTTTTATGATAGAAGTTTGTAAGTGAATCTCACATGTTTGAAGGATGATCCCACATGTGGAGAATTGTAAAGTAAATAAAAATGTTTGATATAGGGTTCTCATAGAATTTCATAGTCAAGCATTTAGGTGTAGGATGTTGATATGGTCAAATTTGGCATAGATGGCAAATTATCCATTTCCACTTGTAATGCCACTATTGAGCCAAAATAGAGTAGGAGGCCAAACTTGTGCCAATTAGAGTGTAGACAAGTGTAATTCTTTTGTTTGATGAAGTTTAAGAGGTCCAATAGGATTTAGAGGTGGAACCATGAGTGGTCCAATATAATTTGAGGTTTGCTTGAAAATGGTCCAATAGAATTTAGAGGTGCATGGATCAATGGTCCAATAGGATTAAGAGGTGGCAAAGTGTGGTCCAATCATAGTTAAGCATAGTGGTAGCTCGTGGATCTACTAGTATAATTGTACTCCTCATTTGGATCTAAATTGATTTTGAGATTGAGTGGATTTTGAGTGTCATTGAATTTCTAGCTTTCTATCTCTATCTGAGAACTCATGATGGTTTTTCTCTCTCTACCCGACGCGAGCATCTTGTTTTTACTTAGAATACTTTTGGAACACTTCCCACATGTGTGAGTGAGAGTTGGAAGTGATTGAATGCATGTAGTAGTGTGTTTTTGCCATAGAATCAAAGATAGATCTTGAATCTCAATCTAGTCTAAATCTTGGTGCATCTACACACCTTAGGAGATCACAAGTACATGTTGTGGACAGTCCACACGTGTGAAATTCAGCATGGTATCAGAGCCTACCTAAGGTTACCATGCATTTTGATCCATTTGAGTGAAAACTATTCATCAATCTTGAGCTAGAAATTGTCAAGATCCATTTTCCTAGCTATCTTGTCCAATTTTGGATCAAAAGAGATCAATAGGGCATGGATTGGGTCTGACCTGGTACTGTACAGAATTAGGTGCTCAGACACATGTGAGGAACATCCAATTTCAGTTTGGGAGTTCTCTTTCATGTTTGATCCAAAAATCTTGCTAGATAGCTTGTTTTGAAGCTATTTTTGTCTAGTTTCTGATGCAATCAGTTTCATTCCATTTGAGCCAATCAAAAGTTATAAGCTTTTGAAGAGGATTAGGTAGGGCATCTAGACCTGGGTGGACACATTTGGTTTGGTCAAGAGATTGCTTGTTTGATCCAAAATCACAGTTGAATGCTTACCAATCTCACCTATATGTGATCTAGGCACTGTTTTGAGATCTTAGCCATTTTGTTTCATGCAATATCATTGTATTTGAGTCAAATTTGGTTTCTTAGTGTATTTCACATGTGATAAGAGTGTTTGATCCTAATTTTGCCCATACTCCATCATTTGATATGAAGTAGAACTAGTTTTGGAGAGATTGAGATAGCTAGTGAGAATCATCTCACAGTTTGTTGCAAGATGTTGCATAGGAGATGGTAGCACACCATTATTGGATCCTATAGTGAGAGAGAAGCAACATTTTCTGTCCATCACTTTTATTTATCTCCACTTTACATGACTTCAATGAGTTCATACTTGTTGCAACCAAGTGAGAGATGTCTACTTCCAATTATTCAATATGGAAAATTGGAAGCCTCAAATTTCTCTATTTATGGTGCATTCATCATGCAAGTGGAACTTTCAAAGCAAATATCATCATCAAGCATGGAGGAAGCCCATGATCATAGTGGCATATTGTTGGAGCACTCTTCAAAGGCATTGGCAAGAGATCTCTACCAAAGAGATCTTATCATGGATATGGTGAGGGTACTGCTATGATGGATCCCTTGGCTGATCTTCACCTCTTATGCATACCAAAATATCCACTCAAAAAGATTTACAAACTTCTCAAGTGATCTAGTACCTTTCGAAGCTATTTTTTGAGGAGGAGTATGAGAAATTGGCAAAAATCTAGCCTGGTATTTTTTATGATAGAAGTTTGTAAGTGAATCTTACATGTGTGAAGGATGATCCCATGTGTGGAGAATTGTAAAGTAAATAAAAATGTTTGATATAGGGGTCTCATAGAATTTCATAGTCAAGCAATTGGGTGTAGGATGTTGATAGGGTCAAATTTGGCATAGATTGCAAATTATCCATTTTCACTTGTACTGCCACTATTGAGCCAAAATAGAGTAGGAGGCCAAACTTGTGCCAATTAGAGTGTAGACAAGTGTAATGCTTTTGTTTGATGAAGTTTAAGAGGTCCAATAGGATTCAGAGGTGGAACCATGAGTGGTCCAATAGAATTTGAGGTTTGCTTGATATTGCTTTTTTTAACTTTTAAAGGCTTCTAATGCCTCTACTGTCCAAATAGGAACAATAGTTAATTTGTATATAGGTCGTGCTAAATCCGCAAAGAAGATAATAAAAATTCGATAGTAGTTCGCATGACCCATAAACACACAAACTCCTCGAATTGTTGCTGGCGGTGGCAATTCCACAAAAACTTTGACCTTAGAATAATCGGTGGCAATACCATGTCTTGATATCTCATGTCCAAGCACCACTCCATGAGAAACCCATATCTAGCATTTTTCTGGATTTAGAGAAATCTGATATTTGCGGCATCTTTCAAAGACTTTCTCCAATCGATCCAGGTGGTCGGTATCTGTACTCCCAAGTCGTCCAAGTAAATTTCAGGGAATTTTTGCAGATAATCTTTAAAGGCAAATTGCATTACTCTTTGGAATGAACTTGGTGCATTACAGAGTTTAACCGACATTACTTTGTAAGCATAGGTGCCCCATTCTGTTGCAAAAGCAGTTTTGTGGCGATCGGCAGGTGCAATCTTAACCTGGTTGTAACCACTAAATCCATCCAGGAAACTATAAGCTTCCGCTCCAACAAGGTGATCCAAAATGCTTTCAGTAAAAGGTAACGGAAAGTGATCCTTCTGTGTCACTTTATTCAATGCTTTGAAATTCACACAGATTTGCAATTTCTCATTTTTCTTAGGAATAATGACAATCGGTGAAATCCATTTGGTATTCTCGATCTCATAAATGAAATCAGCGTCAAGCAATCTCTGAAGTTCTTTTCTTTATCACATCTGCCACATTAGGATTACAGCGATAGAACTTTGTAACCTTTGGTATTGCATCAGGTACTAGAGGTATGGTATGTTCAATGACTGATGTCGGAATACCCCTCAAATCTTGATAAGTCCATGCAAAATAATCCTGATACTTAATAAGTAGCAAACGGAGTGCTTGATACTGTTCAGGAATAAGTTGTGATCCCACTTGTACAATCTTTTCTGGTTCTCTTGGTTTCGCAAGATTCATTGACTGCGTCCTAGCTGGGCCATCGTAAACCACTTTAGATTCCGGCATGTGTTCTTCAGGTTCTCGATGTGCTTTAGGTAACATGATTACTACATCATCCAATGTATAACATTTAAAATGCTCTGGCATATCATGCTGGACTACATTTGCTTGTTCTTTTTCGAAAGGACTTGTCTTGGATCTTCGTTTAGTCTTCTTAGCAGGAATTGATCATGGAGGTGATGACTTCCGGGATGATAAATCTTTCTTCTCAGGTGAAGACTTCCTAGACGATGATGTCTTGCTGGAGATCTGACTTGAAGAATCATTCTTGACTTTTCCTTTGTCTTTATCCAATAGAGGTGGCACTTCCTTTAAATCAATCTTTTGAGGGAGATTTTCCCATTTCAGGACCGTATTATAATATTGCTTTGCTTGTTTCTTCGTCATCGAACCTGTCATCTTGTCTCCCTTCAATATAACTGCTTTGGTCGATTTGATTGTTGGTTCATCAGGAACATTACGCACTCCAAATTTGGTCGGATCCATATGATGTAGAGTCTGTTCATCCGTAAGTTCTGCATTGCCATCATAAGTTAAGGCATGGCTCATTGGTATGAGATCATCCTAAATTGGATTTGGTATAGGTTCCGTTGATATCTAGGCTACATTCAACACATTTAGTGAAAACATGATTGGTGTATCCAAAGTTCGATCCAACAAGGAAATCTCACTCATCTCCTCTGAAAACCTTTTTATTTTTGGTATTATTCTTCACCGACCTGACAGTAGATAGAGCTGAATCACATCTAAGCACAGTGAATTGGGCGAAGGTTCTTTTTTTGTATTTTTTAGAATTTTGATAATTTTTGGTGTTTTTTGGTGGTTTTTCTGCTGTTTCTGGAAATCTGCTGGGAATTAATCTTCGCCCTTCAAACTGAAGGTCCTGTAAACAAAATCAAAGGTGTCTGCAACTCGGCAAGGGTTTCCTGAAAGAGGGTAAAAAGTTTTGGGCTCTGATGACGCTTTTTGCCTCTTTTTGACCAAATTTGACAGATTTGACCGATTTTTGTTATTTTGTTTGATATCTCAGATCCAAATGGATCTTAAGATTAGTGATCTGAATAGCTTTCCATGTTTAATAATCAGATTAGATTTCAAACAAGAAAATCCACTCAAAATCTAGCAAAGTCAATCCCAAACTATTCCTACAATGTAGTTTTAACACTATTCATGCCACGACAAGATGCCTAATGCAAGCTAACCATAAGCCAAACATGCTGCAAACTGAAAAATTGGTGTAGCTCCCCGGCAACGGTGCCAAAATTATAGTGGGTTTCTTTCCTTGCCTAACCTGAATCCAAGATCTAGTCAATCTATCATCAAAGAGACGGAGTTAGTTGTGACGCGTAGGTTCGTTCCCATGAGAGCGATAGTATAGTTCAGATTTCAACATGAATGGAGGATCTAACACTAACATCCATTAACACTAAGCATTAACACCACATCCATTAACCCTAAATCCACAACAATGATAGAAACTTACTCTTCTCTCTCTCCCTTTCTCTCTCACAAAAAGCATAAGAAATAGCAATCTCAATAGTGATCAAATCCAACAATTAGCAAAATCCAAAGAAAGCATGAGAAATGAAGGAAAAGAGAGGAAGAGCAAGGACATTTATCAATCCATTTCTAGGCTACTCGTAAGAGTGACGCACTTTTTGCATTGTCATCACCAACGATCACTTCAGCACTGACTGACATCGCACCCTTTTCATGCTCACCCCATGCAGCTGCGCTAATAGACTGGACAACAACTGCAACCACCCACGATCCCTTACGGACAGCACATCCACTCTATACTTTCCACATATGCACACCTGTAATATAATGTATATATACTAGATACCATTTGTGTATTGAGGTCAACAAGGTTAACGAGGTGAATCAGAGTTGATGAGTTGATGAATGAGATGAAGTAGATGCCTTGCGCATTGATTCTTGATTGTCAACAATGAGATTTTATTCCTTTAACAGATTGCATAAGCTTAATAGGGCACACGGTTTCGTCCGCTATTGTCTTGTGCTCTACCGCATTATTGACATGTATACATGATATACTTAATCTGATACAATCCTTTGTTTTGCGTTCAGATCTATGTTAATATTGCTATGCTTATCATTCATTCTGTTTGATCTTTCTAGTTGTTCTTTCTGGTAATAGACGACTAACATATAGTCTTGTCTTTTGTGAATCATTCGTGACTAATTATCAGTCGAGCACCGTCTAGCTCTTTGCAAATCATTCGCGACGAATATTTGTCTTACTATTCGCGACAAACCATTCTTTTGGAGGTTCATTCATTTATTAAAGTTTGGCTACGTAATCAAGAACAACTGTGATTTTCATCACTACCGTTTTCTTCGTTCTGATAGACATAGTCATGCTTTTGAAGAGAGTCGTATAGCTTGTTCCGCTGCAATGAACATTTTCTATTCGAGTTCGTTTCTTGTTCGTTTCTCGTTCATGTTCGTCTTACCTCTTTGAGCTTATTTTTTGTTTCTAACATACGACACCTTTTCTCAACTTGTTCATCTCCCTCTCTCCAACACTAACTCAACCCGGAGAATACAAGGAGGACTATCCAATTTGTTTCCTTAGTAGGCAATTAACGTCTGTGGAGATGAACTACACCACAACCGAGAGGGAAGCATTGGCGATGATTTATGCCATCCAGAAGTTTCGACATTATCTTCTGGACAAACCCTTTGTATTTTTCATAGATCATCAAGCGTTACTTTACCTCGTGAACAAAACTTGCACAACAAGTAGAATCACACTTTGGTTGCTATTACTACAAGAATTCGAATTGCATATTGTTGTGCGCAAGGGATCGCAACATTTTGTCGCTGATCATCTATCCAGAATACCAAGTAATGAGAAACCAACAAAGGACATCAATGATGACCTACCTGATGCAATACTCTTTCAAGTTGACTGTACCCCCATGTGGGCCAAAGCCATCATAGAGTTTTTAACGATGGGGGTGCTAGATCCGACGCTATCGAGATCTGCCCAACACATGCTTATCTACAAGGTGGCATCTTATACACTTATAGCAGGGCAATTTCATAGAAAGGATGTGGACGGTGTGATTAGATGATGTTTGACTGGGGGCGAGATTATTCCCATCATATCCTTGCTACATGAAGGAGTTGGTGGTGGACACTTTGCCTCAAAAAACACAGCTAGGAAGATCTTACTAGCTGGGTATTGGTGGCCTTCGCTATTTACGAACACTCATAACTTTGTAAAGGCTTGTGATGTGTGCCAAAGAGCCAAAAGGTTACAATTTTCAGAGTATATGCCTTTAACCCCCATCTTATCTGAACAAGCATTTTTCAAATGAGATATTGATTATGTAGGACCAATCAGTCCAGCAGCGCGATTCACACAGGCAAGATATATCATCTTGGCGACGGGTTATTGCACAAAGTGGGCAAAGGCTTGGGTGGTAAAGAATATCGATGCCAAAACCACTACTTGGTTCCTTTATGAGCAGATCATTGTATGACTTGGTTGCCCACTCGCAATCATCAGTGACAGGGGTACACACTTTTTGAACACAGTAATTGAACACTTGCTGTCGACCTTCCTAGTTGTTCATCGCAAAAGTACCCCATAGTACCCAAGATGTAACAGGCAGGCTGAGTCCACGAATAAGGTTCTATGCAAAATCCTCACAAAGATGGTGGAAGCCTGTCAGTCGGATTGGGAGTTCAAATTACATGCCGCTTCATGGGCGTATTGAACAACACCCAAAAAGGCCACTGGCACGACACCATTCCAACTCACGTATGGACAAGAGGCCGTGATCCTTGCCCATAGGCTATTCCACCTCCATAAGCTTTGCAAAACAAGAGTCATTAGTGTGCACGCACAACAAGTGCACAAAAGACGTCAACAAGATTGGCATGACCGCCATATTAAGTTGAAAGAATTTAAAGGAGGAGATAGAGTCCTTCTCTATCAAACGAAAGTACATAAGGGCAAACTTAAGTTTACTGGCCAAGGTCCCTATATCATTGATCAGATTTTTACATCGGGCTATGCTAAACTTAAAACCCTTGAAGGCATCCCTCTGGACACGGTAGTGAATGGGAGTAGATTACGACGATATCATGAGCCTTGCTATTCCTTAGACATGTATTGATTGATTGTGTGTTATGTGTGTGTGCATGCATGTTTGTAATTTTTGTCGTTTTGTAATAATGTTCATTTTTTTTTAATTCATTTTTTACACCCTTTTCCGTTGAATTGTCTGCATGTTTAACAATCAATACTTAGGATAGTTTAGGTCCGAATTCTCACAAATATACCTCACATCTATCACTATTGTACAAGTTTCAGGTAACAACATGCATGACCAGTGACAATCATGTCCCAAAACAGTAATTATCTTTCGGGTTGGAGCTAGAATCACTTATTATTGCAATCGATTGCAAGGAATTCATCTTTCTCTCAAAAAAAAAAAAAAGTGCTTTATCAGACATGAAACCTAGCAGGTACACTCAAGAAATTCACTTGGTCTCATTTTGTTATTTTTTCAAGAAGCTAGCAATGGCTCGTCCTTTCCTGGAGTGGCTACACTTCGATACATGACTTTTCTCAGGTGTGCAACATGAATGCTTGGTGCGTGTGGCTTATTCTACATTTGATGACGAGCTCCAGACATTCAGGATCCCTAGATGCAACAACGCGGATCTAATTCATATATCACCACATATCCTAAGCCACTTGGGATTCCCAAATGAAGCAGAGCCTATGCATGACAGATGACAAACTTTTGATAGGAATTACTTGACGTATCTATGTACGGAAGATGGTGACACCTCCATCTACAACAATGACGGTTACGCTGTCAAACTCATCTCGGATCTAGGACTTAGAGCAACGGTGGACCTCCTTGCATTATTCACTAAGGTATAATCATCAAGATTTGATAGGATTCCAAGCAGCACTTTATTCGCCCTATCATTTGGCCTGGAGGAACCTGTTACACGCCACTTCATGTGGGCAGAAAAGATAAGTATCAAATTATGTGCAGCGCTCAAAGCAAGAAAACCTCTCACAAAGTGCGGATATCTCCTGTATATGCTCGTAAGCAAACATTACTTGGAGGACTTCCCTAGCATTCTCGCTCGAGTGCAAGAGAAATATCCAGACATGCCACATACCACCTCGACACGAGCTCAGCACTCCAAGAGGATAAAAGAGGAGAGGCAAAGCAACAAGCAGGCCAGCACCCAAATGGCGCCACATCATGACTAGCAGAAACACACCAGTGTCATTCACACGAGGCAAGGAAGCAAAGTTAGAGTCACAACAGTTAAAAGAGCATGCCCATATCCAACACACAAAAGACCATTCAGAGGGCCACACACAAGGTAAAGACTCATCCAATAGAGCAAACATAAAGACACTTCAACAGTGAAAATCATAGAAGCCATTGAAGAAGAATTGACTGCAGCATCAAATCCTTCGACGAGACATTCTAAATCAAAGGAGATAGAGGCTGAACCTGGTGTCCCACCTGTGTCATTCATGGTAAGTGACCCACCAACCACTATCTCATCAATTCCCATCACATCAACCATCATTGTCACACTACCCATCACACTCACCCTCACCACTACACCCCCTACTGTCTCCACAAATACACTCCCACTCTCCACCGCACCAGTCACAACCACCTCTATGCAATCTTCGATGCATTTTCCAAATGTCTTTGATGCATCCTTCAACATTGAAGAATTATCACTATACTGTTAAACATGCCACCTACTACCACCACACCATTTCCTACACCCACCACTATCGCTACCGCCACCACTTCCACAATACTTTCCACTTCTCTGATCACAAATGCTGACACATCTCCAATCTTTTTCACCATCACTCAAACATCACACCCTCCATCTATTCAATCCGTCCATCATGAACAATACACCACATTGTATCAAAACGTACAACATCCCCCTTCATCCTACGCGCCTACCTCTCAACAGTATCCTCCTATTGGGGAGTGGCAGTACCTTTTGAAAAATGTGCGACGGGCCATCAACGCTCAAAGTGATGCCATGCATAACCTCTACTCTTCAATCAATGAGTATCAAAATTGGTGCAACTTCTCGCAAGAGGAAAACGTGCAGCTAACAAACAAGGTACATGAATGGCAGATTTATTCCACAGAATTAAAACAAGAGATCGCTCAGTTAAAAAAAAAAAAAACTCATGGCTGACCTCAAAGAGCTGCACTGAACTAACAAGGACGTTCAAGCACGCTTACAACGTAGAAATGATCTCATCAAGACCCTGGAAACATAGTTAGAAGGTAAACGACGAAGCCACAGGAACTTACGGGCCGCTATGATGGGCAATATTCAACGGATTGATTTCAACCAGTTCCAAGCACCACCAATCTCGGAGGGCACCATAATACCTCTCGCTTCCTATCAGAAGTTAATTCAAGTACTGATGGCAAAATAGTCGCAAGCACAACAATTGTAGTAGGCCACTCTAGCCAATCAAACTATGCTCAACACACGGATTGAGGAGCTAGAAGGACAGCTAAAAACATTACACCAACAACTACCAACATTACACACAAAGCATGAAGAAACACATGCCAAGCAACATAGACAACAAGATGCAGGCACTGATGATCCTGGATCTTCGCGCTACACAGGACAACAACGGGATAATCCAGGGTATCACTCGGCAATGGTGGAACCTCAAAGGACACAAGGGGGTACTACCACGAACCATGAACGAGGCATCTCAACTGAAGAGCCTAACCCCACTACCACTCAACCTGACACCGCCTATCAAGCCTCATCACCCTCACTCGATGACACACCCCTTTCCCCACCACATAAACAATCACTTCACTACCTCAACATTCAACCTTATTCACCATCCACTACTTATCTACTCCGCAAATATCCAACCCTCTCCCGTGAACTTTTCACAACCATACCTAACCCTCCACCACCCACACTTACCACAACTACAGAGGTATGACACATAATCATGCCAAAGAATCCTAGCCAATAGATGTTAATGTCAGAGGAGTTTAATAAAGCATATTCAAACTGGGAGGACCGAGGTGGGTACAC
This sequence comes from Diphasiastrum complanatum, assembly GCA_029204225.1. Taxonomy (NCBI): domain Eukaryota; kingdom Viridiplantae; phylum Streptophyta; class Lycopodiopsida; order Lycopodiales; family Lycopodiaceae; genus Diphasiastrum; species Diphasiastrum complanatum. The sequence goes on along the minus strand of CM055092.1, from coordinate 91,975,952 downwards.
TCTTCCCGATTTCACGATATGTAAATCTCACAAGCATAAAGTGTTAGCATTGGAGCCGCAACCTTAGTGGCGACGTGCTATAATGTTGGAAAATGCACATGCTTTCGAGAGATATATCGTGACACCAACTTACATGCATGTCAATCCAACATATTATCCCATAAGGCGTAGAGAAGTATTCGCACCAGAAAGGGTTCCTAATAAAATATATTGGCCAATTCTACCTAAAGAAGTTGAGACCGATGATCCAGTGGCCGATTTTGTAGCCAATTGCAACTATTTCTACTGGAGACATCATACAAATCTGGACCGCCATGTTAGGTACTTTGCAGATCATTGCGGCCTAATATGATTCCTTTCTACCTTAAATTGTTTCTGGGATAGAGATCTGCCACCAATAGTTTTGGATCTAAATAAGCCTCTAAACATACCCATGGATCACATCAATGTGGCAAGGCTTTACTATCGGGCAACGATCACCAACGAACTTCACGTTGACATGGCTGAATCTTGGTACGTGTATGGATTTCTACAGAACATGCTTGATTACTATCGGTCACAACCATTTCTGGGCAAAATTTGATTCTAGAGAATGGAGGAGATTGGCAGAGAAGTTCATAAAATCTGGGTCGCCATCAATGCAGAGCTGCGGGAAGAGCAAACAAGACAACAAGCAGCGGCAATTGGCATGGGGCCGCCAATTGGCGTGGGACCGCCAATCTTTTGATGGAGGGGATAATGTAGGCTGATATTCTAAGGAATATTTGAGCCATCTTGAAAAGGATATAGACTTAGGCCTAGAACTGGATCAGTCAAGTTTAGGCCTTTGCGCCATGTTGTAACGACTTAAAGTTGTTTAGTTCTAAGCCTAAGTCTAGAATATTGGAACTTAAACTAGTCTGAATAAGTTCAACTTAAGTGATTTCAACTGTTTATGTTTCATTGGGAGTTTGTCCCATGGTACCAAGTTAAGCCTATGTGTTCTATTTGTCCCATAGTGCCTTTTTGTAAGTGACCACCACTCCAAGTATATATAGGAGTGAAAGAGTCCATTTTGTCAGAAGAACCTCATTTGCATAATAGAGCTATATCTTCTTTCATTGAGAGTTCTCCTCTATGACGATTTATAATTGTTACACTGTGTATTATAATTTCTATGAACCAAGTTAATTGGTTTTATTTTATCGTTGGGCCTTTCACAAGTAGGTTAAGCCTTTGTGAAGTTGGGTTTTAGGTTAAGCTGTCATTTGAGTTAGGTTAAGCCATCATTTGAGTCAGTTCCGAAGTAGAGAAATGAGAGAAGAGTGGACCTTACCCTCAAAATACTCACCACCATGCTCATGGCTGTCTTTCTTGCATCCATATCCAAGCTAGTTGGAGAAGCCATAGCGTAGACTAGTTGGGAGACTACCATAGTCATGCTAGTTGGAGCCATAGCCGGTGTCGATGTTGAAGAGCTAACATTTGTAATGAAACAAGCATCACCACCAAACTTTACCATGTATTGAGATCCACTAATGTGTCTCTATAGAACGTCGCACAAAACGTCACGAGTTCCAACCTAGAACTGAATTTACAAGATGCAAATAGGCCTCTACATGAATTTGGGCACTATAGCACATTTACATGTATAAAAATTGAAAATTTTTACAATATAAAACAATAACTTTGGATAATGTGGGATTATGAGGCTCTACAAATGTGAGTGAGAATATTGATGGTGTTTAGGGTTTTTAGTCCATTGATGGATGTTAATTGTATGTGTTTTGTGATCATAATCTTTTAGTATAAGTTTTAAGATCTTTTTTGTTTGTGATGTAGGCTTGGATATGAAAAATGGAAAAAGAGCTTTCATTGCAAAGGATTGAAAGATCAAGTACATTCAAAAGGAAAAACAAAGATTGCAAGACAATGGAGATACAACAGTAAAGGTAAATTCACATTTACTTTGATTCATTTGATATTTAGTTGATAACTTTATGTGTTATCTATTGATGCATTGTATTGTGGTTTCCATTACTTTCCATTGTGCATTCTAGCATGCAAATCACCAATAGATACATTGTGCATTCTCATCAATAGATACATTTGCATTCAATAGATGTGCCTTAAATATAGGAAGGTGTATAGGCCTTGTTTTCTTCCGTTAAAGACGTGGTTCAAATGTTTTTTGTTGGAAGATAAGTTCCATAAGAAAGCCCAAACGCCGCAAGGATGGAGCATGTGGTGACATTCTGGAATAGGATATAATCGTGTGGTTCGGGAGTTTTGATTAGCACTCTATAATGTTCTATCCGAGTCTTTTTCTCTTCGTGTGTGTGTGTGTGTGTGCGCGCGCGCACGTGCGTGCGTGTGTGTTTCACGCTACTAGTTTACGATTTGTGTTATATATTAATTTATGTTTCATGCTTTTGTTCTCAAAGATTAATGTTTCATGGTAATTAGCTTGATCTTTGATGCATTAGTTTATGTTTCATGCTTACTAGTTCATGCTACTTTAATTCATAGTATCTTAATTTGTGTTATATATTCGTTTATGTTTCATGCCAAAGAGAGAGAGAGAGAGAGAGAGAGAGAGAGAGAGAGAGAGAGAGAGAGAGAGAGAGAGAGAGAGAGAGAGAGAGAGAGAGAGAGAGAGAGAGAGTGTGTGTGTGTGTGTGTTAAAGGTAACCAACACACTCAATTCTAGGAAGGTGTGTAGCCCTTGTTTTCTTCCGTAAAAGACGTGGCTCAAATGTTTTTTTGTTGGAAAATAAGTTCCACAAGAAAGCCCAAACGCCGTAGGGAGGGAGCATGTGGTGACATTCTGGAATAGGATATAATCATGTGGTTCGGGAGTTTTGATTAGCACTCTATAACGTTCTCTCTTTTTTTCTCTTCATGTGTGTTTAGGGTGCATGTGTGTGTGTGTGTGTGTGTGTGTGTTTCATGCTACTAGTTGACAATTTGTGTTACATGTTAATTTATGCTTCATGCTTTTGATCTCAAAAATTAACGTTTCATGGTAATTAGCTTTAAGTATGATGCCATTAGTTTATGTTTCATGTTTACTAGTCCATTGTTATATTTTCATTTATGTTTCATGCCTCAGAGAGAGAGAGAGAGAGAGAGAGAGAGAGAGAGAGAGAGAGAGAGAGAGAGAGAGAGAGAGAGAGAGAGAGAGAGAGAGAGAGAGAGAGAGAGAGAGAGAGAGAGAGAGAGATACATCTAACATTTTTTACTTTTGCAAAAGAAGGAACATAAGTTGGTTTCAAGGAAAAGAGTTGCAAGAGAGATCAAGAACATTATTGATAGATAAATCACATGAATATTGATTTTGGATCATCATTGGCCTTTAGTTGATGCTCTTGTTGATGATATTTTAGATACTTTATTATTAGAACATTCTTGTTTATAACAATATTTATTTAATCGTTTTGAAACACCATCTTCATTCACAATGATTATTTATGAGATTCATGTTTGTCATGTAGCAGTGCAAAATGTATAATGCTATATGGGCTTTTGGTTTCCACTTTAATGTTGAAAGGATTGATAACAAGAGACGCACACACGATTGTGGTGTAATAACATCTTTCCAACAAAAAATTCAACGTAGTGCACGAGATTGGAATCCCATCACAGGAGACATAGAATACGTAGAAACTATACAAAATATTTATGATGTGTTATTTGGTGAAAGTGGACACCATTTTTTATTTGATGTGAAATGTAAAAATTACAGCAAATAAGGATCCTAAAACACTTGAAATGATGAGGGAAACAATAGATTATGATTTCATAAGATTAGCACAAGTTGAACCATCAAAATCCATCAAAAATCTATGCTTGAACCTCACTAAATGGCCCAAATCCTTGAAGAAGGCTTCACACGTGTGAAAGTACGGCCTCCCACAGTCTGAGTACTGTACACCAGACCTACATTCAATCCTATAATCATTAGTAATCACAAGTACTCAAACAATTATGAACATAGAGAGCAATTGCACCATTATGAGAGAAAAAACATGAAATTGCTTGATTGATTTTGGTGAGATATCATCACCTATATATACATGATCCATCACGGTTTTGGGCAGGTATGAGTAGCCCTAAACCTATCCCTAATGCTAATTTTGGTGGATCTTTCATCCCTACCAAGTTAGGGTTGGAATCTTGGAGATCCCTCAACAATGCAAAAATCACCAAAAATAGCTCCTATTTTTTCTCCCTTGTATCTAAGCATAATTTGGACTCATTCCAAAGGTTCTAACACTTAGGTCTACTTGAGAACATCCTTATGAATGGAATCCTATGCTATTTGGCACGTGTGACAAGCCACATCATGACCATCTAACTATTTACAAGTCATATGACCAAAACTAGTCAAGCTAGAATTGTGAATTTTTAACACTCCTCCTCACTATCTAGCTTGGTTCAATCATTGCTTTACTAATCACTCCAAGTGATGATCTGAACTTCATAAAAGGTGTCTTTTGAAGTGGTTTAGTAAGTAGATCAGCTACACATTCATTGCTTGGAACATGCTCCAAAGCAATCTCCTTGGCTTGCACCATTTCTCTCACAAAGTGATGGCATATCTCAATGTGCTTAGATCTTGCATGGAAGATTGGGTTAGATGCAAGGTGTTGGGCTGATATATTGTCATTGTAGATGATTGGTGCCTCCTTTGAATCCATGATCTTTAGTTCCACCAATAATCTCTTGATCCAAAGTACCTCCTTTGTAGTGGTTGTCAAAGCTTTGTACTCGGCCTCAGTTGAAGATAGAGATATAGTTTCTTGCTTTTTTGAAAGCCATGAAACCACACCTTCTCCTATGAAAGTTGAATAGGCACTTGTTGATTTCCTATCCCTCTTTTCCCCTGCAAAATCTGAATCACTAAATGCATGAAGGTTAATCACATCTCCTCTATATAGAATCCCAAAATCCAATGTACCCGAGATGTATCTTAGAATCCTCTTAGCCTTTTTCCAATGGATATTCAATGGCTTTTGCATGGATTGGCTCAACCTACATACACTAAAGCTAAGATCTGGTCTAGTTATAGTGATCCACATTAAGGAACCTATAAGTTGCCTAAACAAAGTGATGTCCATGAAGGATCTTTCATCATCTTCATTTGGCACTTTTACATCTTGCTCCATTGGTGTGTCAACACTTTTGCATACTTCCATCTTAAACTTCTTCAAAAGACTTTGAGCATAGTTTACTTGACTTATAAAGATAAAATCAGACCCTCTAAGTACTTCTATGCCTAAGATGAAGTGAAGACACCCTAGATCTACCATCTTGAACTCTAAGGATAGATCTATCTTGATTTTTTCAATACCATCAACACTATTTCCACTAATGATGATGTCATCTACATAAATGAGTAAAAGTACAATACCAACATCATCAAACTTAATGTAAAGAGTGGGATCATATTCACTTTGAACAAAAGAAAGTGAAATAAGATAGCAATGTAGTCTTGAATTCCAAGATCTTGAGGCTTGCTTCAAGCCATAGATGCTTCTTTGGAGATGGCATACTTTGTTCTCCATTCCATGCTTGATGAACCCTTGTGGCTGCTCCATATAGATATCCTCTTCCAAAAAACCATTCAAGAAAGCATTAGAGACATCCATTTGACATAGAATCCATCCAAAATGTGATGCAAGTGCAATGAGTAGCCTTATTGTGACCATCTTGGCCACGGGTGCAAAAGTTTCCTCATAGTCTATCCCTCTCTCTTGAGCATAACATTTTGCAACTAATCTTGCTTTATGTTTGTTAACACTCCCATTTGCATTCAACTTAAGCTTGAAGACCCACTTGCATCCTATTACATTCCTTTGAGGTCTCTCAACAAGCAACCAAGTTTCATTCTCAATCAAGGCATCATACTCATCCAACATAGCTTTATACCATTCTTTGGAGTTCAATGCATCTTCAACGGTTCTTCAAAACTAGATAAAGCATAAGAAGTGGATGAGATACCCTCAACTTGCTGTCCTTTGCCTTGATATGTGAGCCTTGATGGCTCCACTTTTGCCCTTAAAGATCTCCTTGGTGTGATAGGTGGGTTTGGTGCTTGCTCCTCCATGAGCTCCTCCTCAAAACCAAGATCTTGCTCCTCGGCCATCTTCTTCTTGATTGTTGGAGCACTTGAGCCTTCTTCAAGCATATGCATATGATGTTCATCAAAGATGACATCCCTTGAAACAACAAATTTGTTCAAGGATGGAAGATAGACTTTGTAGCCCTTGCTTGAGCTTGCATATCCAAGCATGATCCCTCTTGTGGAAGATGGATCCTCCTTGGTTCTTGTTTCTAATGGCACATGCACATAACATATACACCCAAAAACTTTCAAGTGATTAAGATTGGGTTTCTTTCCATACAACATCTCATAAGGAGTTTTGCCTTCAATTGCTTTGCAAGACACTCTATTCATCAAGTAGTTTGCACATACAAGAGACTCACCCCAAAAGGATTTGGGCAAACAAGCATCTAATCTTAAAGCCTTAGAACATTCACATAATGTTCTATTCCTTCTTTCAGCAACTCCATTTTGTTGAGGAGTGTAAGGACAAGAAGTCTCTTTCTTGATCCCTTCCTCCTCACAAAAGGCCTTGAACTCATTAGAGATGAATTCTCCACCATTGTCACTTCTAAGAATCTTGATGCTATGATTATGATGCTTTTCCACAAACAACTTGAACTTTACAAAAGTATCAAATACTTGAGACTTGAAGGAAAGTAAGAACACCCAACAATATCTTGAGTAGTCATCAATGAAGGTTAAAAACATGGATGAACCTCCATTAGATTTGGTGCTAGCAATGTGCACATCCGAGTGTATGAGTTCAAGAGGATGAGATGACTTTGTGATGGAGTTAGGAAACACCTTCTTATGTGCCTTGGATAAGGCACAAGCTTCACAAACCTTGTCTTCCTTCCCAATAGACCTTGGTAGGCCTAAAGCATACTCCTCCTTGATCATAGCCTCCATGGAACCCGAGTTGACATGTCCAAGTCTTTTGTGCCATAAAGTAAAGGTAGATATCTTGCTCTTCTCGGCCAACATGACAACATTAGTATCCACAAATGCATCCAGCTTATAAAGTTTGCCAAGTCTAGTGCCCTTAGCCACTATCTTACCCTTCTTCTTGATGAAACATTCATTTGAAGCAAAGTCAACATTGAAACCATTGTCTACCATTTGGCCAACACTTAGTAGATTCTTTGTTATTGTAGGAATGTACAAAACACCTTCTATGTTGATCTTTTTGGAAGATCCTAAGCAAAGGGGAATGCTACCAACTCCTTCAATCTTACAAGCTTCATCATTTGCTGTATAGATAGACTTTATAGGTCCATCATAAGATAAGAGAGAAGAGAAAAACTCCCTTTTACTAGTCATGTGTGAACTAGCACCCGAGTCAATCCACCAAGGATCTTCTCCTTTGAAGCTTGTTGAAGAAAATATGGACATCATGAGAGAGTCCTCATGTGAACTCTCCTCCTCCTCCTCTTTGCTCATGTTGGCTTGGCTTTGATCTTGCTTCCTCTTGAAGCATTCCGAGGCATAATGCCCCATCTTGCTACAATAGTAACACTTCACCTTTGATTTGTCCTTCTTGACTTTGGTGGTTGATGGAGATGCCTTTGGGGGTCCTTCTTGATCCTCAAGCTTTGTAGACTTCTTGAATGTTGATCCTTTGCCTTTGGACTTGCCTTTGCCTTTGGTGAAGAGAGCTTGGTTATCTCCACCTTGGATGGAAAGCCTATCCATCCTCTCTTGCATTTGGCTCCTTCTTGATTCCTCGGCCATGAGTGTGCCTTGGAGTTCTTCAAGTATGGGTAGCTTACCCATAATTGCATATCCCTGAACCAAATTGTCAAATTCAAAGCTTAGTCCATTCAATATGAGTTGAACAAGCTCTTCATCCTTGATAGGGTCACCTATAAAGGCTAGCTCTTTGTTCAATTCCTTTACTCTTAGGACAAAAGTATGTGCACTCTCTCCTTTCTTTTGATAGCTTCTATAGATTTGATTCTTCAAAGCTAACATTCTAGTTTGGTTCTTGGATTCATAGACCTTTTGCAAAGTCTCCCAAGCATCTTGAGCTGAAGTGCAATCTCCTACCTCTCTTAAGAGTTCATTTGCAACATTCATTTTTATGCAATGTAGTGCAACATTGCACCTCTTGATGTATTTGGCTTTTTCTTGAGGATAAATAGGTTCACCCTCCTTACCATTTACAATTTCCATCAGATCTTGCATGATCATGATAGATTCCATTCTAACTTTCCATATGGAATAGTTAGTTTTGTTGAGCCTTTCATTAGTATCCAAAAGATATGCATTTATAGATGCCATCTAGTCTCCTAATCAAGGACTTGACACAAATGAAGGTTACTTCTATTGATTTGATTGAAGGTCTACCTTATCCCACTTCTTAGGGACCTGAAAAGATCAGTAATAGACTTCCTATAAAGATCTAAGAATGATCTCTAACAAAATCAAATCATAGAATACTAGAAACAATGCACTTGCTTGATTGAAGTAGACAATACTAGTAGAATTGCCCCTCTTTCTATAAAGAACATTAAAGCTTCCAAATGATCTGATCAAGAGTGAATTTCAGAAACCTAATATACTTCCAAAATCACTTGTAAAAGATCTAAATGGAACTTAATGAGGATGCAACACAATCTACTATCCAATCACAAGCAAAAAATGATCAAAATTGATGAAAAATTGATCTAATTTGGTGCATAAGTCAAGCAATGGTTGGACTGAACCTAAATCACTTTAGGAGGTGCCTACTACACCTTAGAACAGCCTTGAAGAGTCCCCAAAACTCTGATATTCCCTCTCCTTGAATGCTAGAAAGCCTCCTCTATGAAATCACCTCCAAAACTCGCGTAGAAATCAATGCCTGGAGCAAGCAAAACTTGCTATCTCGGTAATGTGAATTGAATTCAACTTTGCCTCTGGTTTTAGACACCTAAACACCTGAAAATGAAGTCACACAACACCAATCTCCAATGTATTTGACTCACTTTGAGTTCTAGAATCAATAGTAGATGCTAAGATCCAATCTACACAAGATTTAGATCAAAAATTGTGATCAAATTGAATGAAAACCAAGGAATTAGGTCATTTCAACCTTTAGGCTCTGATACCATGTAAAAATTACAGCAAATAAGGATCCTAAAACACTTGAAATGATGAGGGAAACAATAGATTATGATTTCATAAGATTAGCACAAGTTGAACCATCAAAATCCATCAAAAATCTATGCTTGAACCTCACTAAATGGCCCAAATCCTTGAAGAAGGCTTCACACGTGTGAAAGTACGGCCTCCCACAGTCTGAGTACTGTACACCAGACCTACATTCAATCCTATAATCATTAGTAATCACAAGTACTCAAACAATTATGAACATAGAGAGCAATTGCACCATTATGAGAGAAAAAACATGAAATTGCTTGATTGATTTTGGTGAGATATCATCACCTATATATACATGATCCATCACGGTTTTGGGCAGGTATGAGTAGCCCTAAACCTATCCCTAATTCTAATTTTGGTGGATCTTTCATCCCTACCAAGTTAGGGTTGGAATCTTGGAGATCCCTCAACAATGCAAAAATTACCAAAAATAGCTCCTATTTTTTCTCCCTTGTATCTAACAATAATTTGGACTCATTCCAAAGGTTCTAACACTTAGGTCTACTTGAGAACATCCTTATGAATGGAATCCTATGCTATTTGGCACGTGTGACAAGCCACATCATGACCATCTAACTATTTACAAGTCATATGACCAAAACTAGTCAAGCTAGAATTGTGAATTTTTAACATGAAATGGTTCAAGGTAGTTTGTAGAGGGCCGAATGCAACCGTAAAATCAGATCCAAGTGGATTTTTTGAGCATGGAGTCCTTTGACACATTGGTGTTGCCGCGTTAGTGTGAGTAGGTGCACATGCTATGTTGTCATGTTTTTTGTTTTATTGCAAGTGATTTCAGTATTTGAGTTTTCGATAAAAAAATCAATCAGGCTCTGTAACGAGACGAGATGAAACAAAACGAATCAAGACAAAACGAAGCGAAACAAAATGAAACTTAAGTGAGCTCTGAAATTGATTTACGCTTATAGCCAAGTGATCACGAAGTGAAACAAAGCGAAACCAGAAGCAAAAGCATTCGTGAACAAAATCAGTTCGTCAGGAATTCAGATATGATTGCTGGTCACTGCTGACTGTATCATTCCTACAATCCTTCAGAGTGTAGACAAACACTGTTGATCTACGTTAACAGATTAATATAGCATTCAACAAAATCAAACCATGTGCAAAATTGAATAAACAAGTGAATTAGATACACGAATAGTAGTAGACAAATATTTATTCAAGATCATACAATCATACAGAATAATATGTGCATAACGACTACAATATTATCTATTGATTTTCTTGATTTCTAGCACTACATGAGAGATTCACGCAGTGCATTGACGTGAGAGAAATACAGTTCTTCCACAATTCGTATCTCGCTTACTAGCGGACTTCTGGATCTATAGATCCTCTACAAAATTGTCTCGCTCACAGGCCGGCATGTATTTAGTATATTTTTGTCTTCTAGGTATTATGCATCAAGCATAAAATATATAGTTCACGAACTTTTTTGTGTCGCATCGTGTAACTTCCAGATCTGAAAGATTAAACATCTACAACTAATCACAGATTACAAGAGTGGCAGATTAGCCACGATCTAGAGTACTTTTGCTGAAGTCATGATATCTGATCAAATACTTGTACCCCTTGGTACTTGGCTAATCTTCTTGATCCTTTGAGTAGCACGACTGATTTTGTGTCGCGAACAACTTCGTGTCGTGTCATCTTTTGTCAAAAATTCAGGATTGAAAGTTAGCAAAGCTTTGGCAATAGAAACATTTTCAGTAATGATGAAAATCATCTAAGAGGAGATGAATTGCAAAATGTTGTCGCTGATAAAATTGATTCTTGCAATTCTGAATAAAAATTGATTCTTGCAATTCTGAATGAAATTGATTCTTGCAATGCTTCCAAATGATAGTTATTTAGCCAAAGCATAATCTCATTTTTGGTCAAGTGAGTGAAAAGAACAGACATAGTTTGACTTCAAATTCATTTTTTTGGAGATAATGTCGGTGAAGAGAGATGTACAGTTTCATGTTCCAAGAAAGTTCTCACTTTTTAACAAATGTTGCAAAGGCAGTAAATCACTAAAAGCATGTGAGTTAATGAAATCACCACCACAAACTATGACAAAATCAAGTATTTTATCATAGTCAATCCCCTTGAATTAAGCATATCCCTTGGCAACTAGTCTTGTTTTATAATTGTTCACACTATCATCTTGATTAAGCTTGACCCTAAAGACCCATTTGCAAACATACATTTTGTATCTTTGATGGAGGATCAATAATTTTACAAGTATCTCAAACAATGCATCATATACTCACTTTTCATTGCATCAAATCACTCTTTTGTTGCTAAAGTTTCATTCACACTTGACAGAACATCATAAAAGTTAAGGTAGTAATAAGGGCAATAAAAATTATACAATCATCAACTTGTAATTGCTTCTCTCTTTCTTGTATTTGAGCCTTGACGGTTGCATTTGGGCTCTAATACCATGTTAAAATCAGAGGTTATGAACCTCATTTGGATACTAAAACATTGAAAAAGCATCAAAGGTTTCACTTATATCTAATAGATAGAAAACTAGCACACAATTCTACCTATTTTGCATCTAATTGTCAAGAGCTTTTGAACATTAGAATCAAACTAGAATTAATTGATCCTCACATCCTTTCACACATGTGGAGAGTATAGTACTCTGTTTAGATTTAGATCTATTAATTAGACACAAAAAACATCACATTCATCATGCATCAATTCCTCATGAAAGAGCAAACTTGCCAAAATCACCATCTCTTGATAATCTCTCAAAGTATGTACAAAATGAGCTCTCAATCCATATCAAATGATCTCGGATATGAGTTTAGGGTAGAGTGCCATTAGGGTAGACCCTAAACCTGGCTATCAAAGCCTTAGATCATGCATAATTACTCTCTTGGTAGCTCGAGTCAAGTGACTTACAAAAGTAGGTGGCCGACCTCATAAAAAATCCCTATAATCTAGGAGCATAATTTAAAGACTTAACATAATCATGAAATTTAGTTATGAAAATGGTGAGTTGATTACATCTAATCAACTCATAACTAAGTAAACAAGATGAGGACACTTTTACAAATATAATGAATTGGAATATAATTCACTTTAGAAAAATATTATTTAACTAATTCCATTTTAGTATCAACAAGCAAAAAAAAAAAAACACGTGGAAAATCCACGCAAAACATATCCACGCATGGATAACTTCAAGTTGGAACCAGAATATTGTTCCGGTCCGATGAAGTCGTTGAGATAACTGAATTTGCATGGATTATCCATGCGTAAAAAAAAAAAAGCCGTCGTCCATGCGCCGCCATTCTTCCCCCCCAAACAATTACTAGAAATTTAAAATTCAATTTTTTTGCGTGGATTATCCACGCGCATAAATTTTTCGGTGCCGTGTTAGAGAAACATCAGTGGACTTGCTGGAGGTGTCTTCAAAAGTTTTTTGGCATGGATAATCCATGCGTGGATGTTCCACACAAACAAAATTTCGAGAAATCGGCTAACTGTCAGGTGTCGCGTGGATACTCTACGTGGATAAACACAAAGTTTTCTAGTTGTGGTGGCTGAAGAGTTTAGACTCCAAGAAAGAGGAAGATCATCTTTTACATTTCAAGTTGGAGAGGAGGAAGCTATGTTGTCAAAAGACAACTTCAAGGGCAAAGGCAAAAGCAAATGGTCAAAAGGGCAAGATCAAAGTGAGCCTTCTATTTTTGTTAGCAAGAAGAAAGATAAATCCAAACTAAAATGTTTCTATTGTGCAGTCAACGGACATGTTGCAAGTGATTGCTTCAAGAATAAGAGAGTGGCTACTACCTTGCAGCATAAGTATCCTGAGTTACCCACTTCTTCTCATTTTTCTTGCTCTCATTCCACTGCTTCTCCTACTTTGGCTTCTTCTACTACCGTTCCTCCTGGTCCTCCTACTGCTGTTTTTTACCATGAGGCTCTTACTCCTGATGATTCTGATGTTTATATCCAGATTCTTGATACTCCTGAACCACATTCTGTTGATGAGCCGGCTGACCCGCTTCCTGATGATCCTGCTTCCGCCGCTTGCCATGCACAGCTTGCTTATGCTACTTGGGCTGGTGGGCGTCCTGGTCCTCATTCTATTCGGTTACGTGTTCGCATTTTGGGGCGAGAGTATTTGAACAATGACTGAAATCCTACTCTAACGTTGCAAAAATGAGTTATAATCAGATCCTAAACACTACTATACTTGTGTAAATCCACAAAATAAGAAACAAGAAGCTAATTTACAACATTTCAGAAGTCCAAGAATCAAGAAAACAACCAGTCTTTTGATTATTGGACATCCCAATAACATCAAGAACTGGATTGTAAGAGGATATGCAAGAATTACATCACAAACCCAGCCTATTTAGTCTACTTGAATGTTAAATACTGAAGGACTATCCTCAGTCCAGTTCTAAAGAGGCCTTGAACAATTCTATATTGCATTCAAGAATATTGTGAGTTTGATTTTTCTCGCTTATAAATAAGATATCATGTTCATGATTATTTATTCAACTCGAATGCATATTTGCATACTTAAATTGACAAGATTATTTTTGTTGTCAGAAATCAAGAACAAATTTTTGGTCCCTAGAGTTTCTTGTTCCAAGAAATTTTTTAGCTCATATGGATTTGGCCTGCTTAGAGAAGGAGAGGTAAAGTTTGATGGATGCATCGTGGATCCACTCCTCCGATCATTTACCTCTCACAATGCACCTAGTTAGCGCCTTCTAAGTGCTTTTGAAATGATGTTCGTTGGCTATGTCTCTTTGCTAGACAAATGTCGAGTGGCATGACATTGTCATAAGAGAAATGCCTTGAAAGTATTGTCGTTCCCGGTTGTGACCAGAAAATTGCGATTCACAGATGTCTCTCGGGCCGTACCAAAAGCCACAGAGACTTAGAGATGCCATTTTCTTGGCCCTCAAAGAGTAATGCAATGACTAATGAGGTTTCTAATATTCCTGAGGATATTCAACAAATGATCTATGTTCCTTCCAGAGAGATGTATTGGGAACTCACAAATCTCATCAAAGACAAAAAGAACTTGCTAGTTTTTGAAAGGGAAATGTGCAAGAAATCAAGGTGGGTAACATGGTTGCCACACTTGCACATGACGATCCTCTTGGCCATTCCTTTTAGTTATGCAATGCTAGAATATCAATCCACGCTCTAGAGAGAACTATCAAACAGGGCGGATAGCTCAGTGGTAGAGCATCCCATCCGGTATGAGGGAGGTCCTAGGTTCAAATCCTAATCTGTCCATCCATATTATGATTTATGGATTTTTAACATGGGATCAGAGCCAAGTTAGACCTAACAGTTCATGGTGTCAAATCCATGGTTAGGTGGCCCAAGTTGTGGGGCAGGTGACAACTAGGACCCCAACCAAGTGTGGCTTGAGGGGGGGGTGTTGGAATATCAATCCACGATCTAGAGAGAACTATCAAACAGGGCGGATAGCTCAGTGGTAGAGCATCCCATCCGGTATGAGGGAGGTCCTGGGTTCGAATCCTAGTCTGTCCATCCATATTATGATTTACAGATTTCTAACATGCAATATTGTCGATTTGTCAAAGTCCGATAATGGCAAAATTGTATCTATTAAAGTACATTGGTATCGAACAAAGCATCATAATGCATACACAAGAAATTATGTTCTTGAAATGATTGGCAACTCAAATGGTAAAAGGAAACGTCGCACAATAAAAAATAAGCCCCACATAAGTGACCTTGTCCTTGAGGAAGTTGACATTATTGTTTATGATTTTGAATTAACAAATTCAAGTCGACTTCAAAAAACAACGAAGGAAATCATTTGTCGAAGGCTGCCAAGAAAAAAATTTGTTGTTGATGTTGGACCTTCGTCAAGAAGAACAAGGGCATGTGTGGAAGCTGCTCTGGGATTGCATAGGGATGAAGATAATGTTTTGATTGACAGTAATGAGGAGGATAGATCTTCCACTTCTTCACCTTCTAATGATGAAATTGATGATGTTGAATCTGGAGGCATGGACACAGATGAGGATATAAGTTTTGATACTAAATCCAAAGAATCTAAATTTTGTATGACAATCTGCATAGATTTAAATAAATTATACCACTTGGGCCCTTTCTAATTTTTGTGCATTGTAACTTTTAGGAAAATTGTTGAATACTTTAATTTTTTACATATTTTAAAATTTTGTTACAAATTTGTAAAAAAATTTGATATGTTTTTTTATGTACTTTTAGTAATGGGTATGATATTGTAAGACATTCTTTTTCAAAATGTGTCAAAAAGTGCCATTATTTAACGTCATTTTAGGAATATTCCTTATAGTTCTCATTTCCACGAAACATTACCCATTTGATACACAACAATGTTCCAACCAATAGGAAATGGCCAGTCAAAACCCTAACATCTTCACCCTCAAGCCAAAGTGACTGAATGCAAAGAGATGAGGGGATCATGACTTCTAAGAGGTCAAGGATGGCCT
The DNA here is from genome assembly GCA_029204225.1 of Diphasiastrum complanatum. Lineage (NCBI taxonomy): Eukaryota > Viridiplantae > Streptophyta > Lycopodiopsida > Lycopodiales > Lycopodiaceae > Diphasiastrum > Diphasiastrum complanatum. The sequence goes on along the minus strand of CM055092.1, from coordinate 91,960,232 downwards.
TATATTGCATAAAAATGAATGTATCTAATAGGAGGCTTGGATACCTTGAAATATATCTATGAATCCAAGAATACATCAAGGCTTCTCACTATGAGAAACGAAATCCTCCAAAGTTTCAAAACAAAGGAGAGAATGCCCAAAACTATTTTCGAGGGTGAAGGATTATAATAGAGAGCTTGCATGCATAGGAGATGCTATCCAATCCAAGAAGTATTGAATGATCTTAATGAAGATTTCTCTAACCTTGCCCAATCTTATGCCATTCAATGACAACTTTCATCCATGGAGAGTCTATAAGGGGTCTTGGTGATTGAAGAGAGTGGACAAGAGCACAAGCTAGCAAGGATGGGGCAACTCATGATCCAATAAGGGAAATAGAATGCTCTCATCACTTAGGGCAAAGGAAAAGTCAAGGGAAAGATGTGAAAAAATCAGATCCAAAAGTTTGAATGCACATCTAGATTTAGTTACAAGATAGAAATCATCTCTTTACACATGCTAGAACTTGGAAATGCATGAAGATCTGATCATGAGAACTTATATACAATATGGTACTATCAATGTCCATACAACAGCAGTAGCATACATCATTTCACATGTGTGGATTAAAGATCAACAACAAAAATCACATTCCACACACTAGAAATCAAGATATCTTGAGAAATACACATGAGATGGACATAGAATCAAAAGAGATGAATTCTCCACATCAAAAGAGAATACAATGATATTTTCTTCACGTTGGACCTCTACTTATAGTTGCTAAAATGTCATTTGGCCAATTGCCCTATACTTGCCCTCAATGGTAATTTCTTCATACTTTATCAAAAAACCTAAAAATTCTAGTCTAGATGCAATGTATCAATATTAGCCAATTAAAAGGGGTCCAAATCTGACCTCACCCATTTACGTACTTGCCGAAAATATTACAAACACTATTTAGGCCTTTATTGACTAAAATAAATTTATCTCTAAGTTGAGATTTCATAATGGCTTCAAAATTGCCAAGATAAATCAACCAAAACTAGTTGACATTTTTCTCACTCCTTCAACTAGTTTTAGTAGAGATTGAGATAGAACTCCAAGTGATGTTCTATGCTTCATAAACAAGTCTTTTTTCAATGATTTGTGAAGATATCAGCCACACACTCCCTTGATGAGACATGTTGAAGCTCCACTTCCTTTGCCATAACTTGTTCTCTCACAAAATGATAAGCCGCTTCAATATGCTTGTTCATTGCATGAAAAATAAAATGCTTGCCAAACTTAGGGATGAAAGGTTATCACAAAAGATGATTGGACTCTCTAAAAAACCCAATAAGTTAATATCCTTTACCATCTTTTTAATTGTGCATGAATTCAAGGCTTTGTACTAGGCCTCACTAGAAGATAATGAGATTGTTGCTTGTTTCTTCGACATCCAAGAGATAGCTCCATCACCTATAAAAATAGCATGTGAATTTATGGATTTCCTATCCATTTGATCTCCAGCAAAGTCTGAATCTGAAAATCCATACACGTTAGGTGATGATCCTCTATAAACAATGCCAAAATCTTTAGAACCCAAGATGTACCTCAATACTCTCTTGCCTAGCTTCTAATGCTCCACACTAACATTTCTTCCTATAACCACTATCTTGGTGAAGAAATATAAACTTTGTAAGCCATGCTCACCTCACTATAACCAACAAATATACCTTTCTTTGAATATGGATCCTCCTTTGTCCTATCATCAAGAATAATGTTGATATAGCAAATGCATCCAAAAGTTTTGAAAAAATTGACACTTGGCCTCCTACCAAATAACATCTCAAAAGGGATTTTTCCATCCAACACCACACTTGGCCATCTATTGCATTGAAAATCGGCACACAACAAAGCTTGATCCCAAAAGGATTTAGGAAGATTTGCACCTAATTTCATTGCTTTGGCTCCTTCACATAAGGTTCTATTCTTCCTCTCGGCCACTCCATTTTGTAGTAGTGTCCTTGGGCTTGTGTACTCCCTCTTGATCCCATTTGCATCACAAAATGCTTTGAACTTGGTAGAAATGTACTCACCACCATTGTCACTTCTGAAGCACTTGATCTTTGTAGAAAATTGGACCTCCCTTGTAATCTTGAATGTGACAAAGACATCAAACACCTCATATTTGCTCTTTAGTATGTAAACCCAACAAACTATACTAGAATTATCAATAAAAGTCACATACATTTTAGCAACTCCATTGCTAATTGTAGTAACACCATGAATATCTGAATGCACAAGTTGAAAAAGTTTACTTGATCTTGATGTAGATCTCTTGTAAGGGTAACCTATGTGACTTTGATAAAGCACATTGCTCGCAAACATGATTCATGCTAGTTATAGATTTGGGAAGACCAAAAACAACTTGCCTCTTTGCCATCACCTCTAATAACTTGTAGTTGAGATGTCCCAATCTCTTGTGACATATCTCTTGAATTGACAATTGCTCTTTTTTTCATACATCCAAATTGGTTAGCAACAACTCAAACATCAAGTTTGAACAATTTACCTTGTCTCTTCCCTTTTGCAATCAATTCATCCTCCTTGATCAAACAAGCATCACCAACAAACTCCACTTTGAATCCCTTGTCAAACATCACACTAAGAAGGTTCTTAGTGATAGACGGAATGAACAAAACATCATTCAAATTCACATTCCTATTACTAGATAAAGAATAGAAATTGTGCCAATCCATTCGATTGCATGTGAGAAATTGGCAAAAATCTAGCTTGGTATTTTTTATAATAGAAGTTTGTAAGTGAATCTCACATGTGTGGAGGATGTTCCCACGTGTGGAGAATTGTAAAGCAAATCAAAATGTTTGATATAGGGGTCTCATAGAATTTCATAGTCAAGCATTTAGGTGTAAGATGTTGATAGGTCAAATTTGGCATAGATGGCAAATTATCCATTTCCACTTGTAATGCCACTATTAAGCCAAAATAGAGTAGGAGGCCAAACTTGTGCCAATTAGAGTGTAGACAAGTGTAATGCCTTTTGTTTGATGAATTTTAAGAGGTCCAATACGATTTAGAGGTGGAACCATGAGTGGTCCAATATAATTTGAGGTTTGCTTGAAAATGGTCCAATAGAATTTAGAGGTGCATGGATCAATGGTCCAATAGGATTAAGAGGTGGCAAAGTGTGATCCAATCATAGTTAAGCATAGTGGTAGCTCATGAATCTACTAGTATCATTGTACTCCTCATTTGGATCTAATTGATTTTGAGATTGAGTGGATTTTGAGTGTCATTGAATTTCTAGCTTTCTCTCTCTACCCGAGAGCTCATGATGGTTATTCTCTCTCTACCTGAGGAGAGCAGCTTGTTTTTACTTAGAATACTTTTGGAACACTTCCCACACGTGTGAGTGAGAGTTGGAAGTGATTGAATGCAGTGCATCTACACACCTTAGGAGATCACAAGTACATGTAGTGGACAATCCACACATGTGAAATTCAACATTGCATACTCACCATCATTGGCCTTGTAGATCACCTTCTTGTCACCATCAAATGACATCAATGATGAATAATACTCCTTATGAAATGTCATATGTGATGTAGCTCCACTGTCAATCCACCAAGGATCAATATCTCCATGATTATCCAACAAGCAAAATGACATAACAAAAGCAACATCGGAAAGTTGTTCATCAACACTATTTTTATCAAGAGTTGGATTGGTTGGTGCTTGCAACAAAAATATGGACTTCAATAAACACAATTGTTAGGATAAAAAAAATTATAACAAATAAGAAACAACACTGAAATCGAAAGATCGATATTGCATATCGATCTGAGGGATTGATATCATGTGTTAATATGAGAGATCAACTTCTTTTCAAATACTAGAGATCGATACCGGGTATCGATCTAAGGGATCAGCTTCTTTCCAAATACTAGAGATCAATACCAGATATCTCCATGCAATATTAGTGATGTAGTAAAAGTAATATTATTGATATATACTTACTGCTCAAACTCGTTAGCCATCTCTTTAAGCAAAAAATCAAGCGATCTCACACGCGAAAGAATGGAGATTATAATCTTTTCTTAATTCCTTGCATTGCCCGCCAGTAGGTAATTTTCATGTCATCGAGAAACGTCTTAACGAAACATCTGTTGTCCGATTCTTCCTGCGAAGAGCAATAGAGGGGTCATCTTTAGTTTTGGCTTGTCTTTGGTTGGCCGTTGATCTCTCAATTCTCCCACACCAATGCAAAAATTTCATCTTGTAGATCTCATATTGTGCTCGTTGTAAGGCAAGCTGGAACAACTGCTCATACTTTCTCAAGGCATCGAAGGCCTTTGTCTCACCAAAATCTAATCCAGTTTCCCTAACAACACTGGATTTTTAGCTTACACGGTCATGAGTTTTCAAAAAATCAAGATATTCATTATGAAAGAATTGGATCCTCTGGACAAATGACATTCCCAAATGATAGTCATTGTCGTTGTTGTGGTCCCATGTCAAAAGTTTGTCCTCCTTCTCTGTCAATCCAACATATATATTGCATTCAACAACTTTGAAATAGGGCGAGTCTGGGTATTTCCTAACCAGTTATCACCTAGCCTCTATGGAGTGGCATCCATTGATAATGAAATACCTATATTCGTTTATCATGCTACTTTTGAATGAGAAATTCATGGAACACTGAGAAGGATTGACCCTTACAATAAAGGAAAGCACATTTGCCAACGGATTGATTTTCATCTTAGACTTAAGATTATGTACATTGTGATTGCTCTTGTTACTTTGAAATGACTTTTCAAATTTTTAATTATGTAGTTAAGGTGAATGAAGCTCTTAGAGTGCATCGAGAACAACAGGCTAAAGAAAGAGCAAAGATAACAAAGCAAAGAAAAAAAAAAGACTTAACTTCCACACAGTGTAAGAGTTTCGAAAGATATCAAAGAAGATAAATTTGTTCAAATGCATCTCGTCGGGTCTCTTATCTACCATTGACCACTTTAGACCCGTGTATTCTTGACCTATCCAATCTCCATAATGATTCTAACTTGACAATTATGATTTTGCATTATATAATCACAAACTGGAAAGGTTTTTTGTCCCAAGTACTATATTTGCAACTTGATAATACGGTTAGAAAAAATAAAAATCCGCTTATCTTAGTATGTTGGTGGAGAAGAAAATCTTCAAAAAAAAGTTGGATTTCTTCTTGTGGGTCATCATCTGCATGACCATATTGATCAGATGTTTAGCGTATTCTCGAAAAGACTTTCTCATGAAGATGCGTTTACTTTACTGAGAATAGTATCTATTTTTTAAGGAGCTTATACTCCCCATCCCATTGTTCTCCATCTGAAGCAAACGTTTGATTTTAGAAGGTTTGTGCAAGGGGGTTGAAGAAAAATGCATTTCTCGATTAAATAATCTCATATTTCAACATCTGGGCTATTATTTATTTTATTTATTCCGGAACGTATTATTGTTGGAGCTTTGCCAAATCCTTTGGAGGTGCATTATGTAGTCGAGCAATGTCGCAAGCAAAATTTGGAAGTTGATTGGAGGAAATGCCTGCAAGAACAAGGCTTCTATTTGAAAATGCCAAGCTATATGCAAAAAATGTCGGTTCAAGTTGGTGGGAAGAATTCTTCAAAGACCAGGAGTCCATACTCATGGATGTAATAGCTAGTGTGTGCACTGAAAAAAGAAAGAAATTGTGTAGATGTGGAAAAGGATTCAGTTCAATCGGCGTTCATTGTTCAAAGGGTTGTTGCAATTGACGATCTGCCGAATGTGGATGATGAAGTTTTGCCCACGACAGTGAGAAAGTGCAGGTGGCCTCATCAGAGCCACAACCTCCTCTAAAGGTCAAACCTAGAGATTTTGTTGTTCTCTAGAATGATACTGATGTATTTTGTGTCACCTATGAGATGTTTAAAATGTCAATTGTTTGTATGTTGAGTGTATTTTTTGTATGATGAAATTTATTTGTTTTTTCAATTCTATCATAAGAGATTATATATATATAAATATATATATATAATCTAAAAAGACTATATTTTTGCTGAAAATTGTCACTTCTCACTTGACATTGGTTCATGTAAATATTGATCAAACATTAGAATATGTTGATGATCTGATTTCACACGTGTGAAGCCTGTTCCCACGTGTGAAAGGATGTACTTTTCATGTTTGTATATATCCAAATTGATTTTGTATCATTCTAGTTAGTGTGAACATGAAATGACTAGTTTTTAGTCAAGTTGACTAGTCACCTACAAATTAGCTTTTCCTTGCATGTGCATGAGTAAATGCTCCCACATGGAAAGTGGATGTTCACACGTGTGTATAGAGTACTAGAAGATAAGAGTTGACCATTTTCCTTAGATCCTATTTTGTAGGGAATATTCCTATATTCTAGGAGACTAGCTTTTTGGATTTTAGTCATATTCTAGAAGGTCAACTATTGGATAAGGATCAAGGATGGATCAAATGGATAGATCTGAGTGATGTGGCACTCTTCACACGTGTGAAGGCCTTCTGGACTATACCAGACTCATGGATGTACTTGATCCATAAAAGGATCATCATTTTGCTAAGAAGATTGATGAGACTTTTGTACTCTACACTTTTGTGAGATTTCTAGTCATTTGTCTTGTGATTTTTATGTATGATTGCTATCTAGTATCATTGTACTTGTTGTTTCAAGTGCAGGCCGTACAGTGGACAGTACTCCACACGTGTGAGGCCGCTCTCACTAAAAAATGATGTGTTGATCCATTGCTCTTGCTTTAATCCAAGTGTAGTGAATCTAGATCAAGATCTAATGTGTAGAACTTGATAGATTCATTGATTAAGCAACCAATAACTCTCTATGATTGTAAAGTACAATAATTATTGTCCTAAAAACTGTAAAATTTATCATGGTATCAGAGCTAAGTAAGAGAGTGATCATTGAATCATAAATCTTGTAAAGATCATTGGCAAAATTTGTTTTTGGCCAATACTAGTGAGGGCGAGTTCTTCTAAAGTGATAGCTTGTAATCATTTGGATCAAAACGACTTGGAGGCTGTGTGTGTACTTTTCACACGTGTGAAACCGTACACCAACTTTCAATTCAAGTTACTTTGTGTTTGTTGGTCCCAAAATCACAATACTAGTTCATTTTTGGTGCTTTTTGAAGCATAGTATTGATCTAGATTCATTCTAGCAAATGCCTATGACCAAATAGTATTTTGGATCATTGAAGCATTTTTTTTTAGAGTCTAAGATTAGATTTTAGAGGCTGATTTGTTCAGATCCTTACTTGAAGTGAAATCTCTAAGAAAAGTGTAAAGCAATTTTTTTTTTGTGAGAGTGAAAGCTAGGAATTTTTGGTAAGATCTTTGAGTATCATTCAAGCTTGTGTGCTAGTTTGATAGAGACAAGCCTATAGGCATTCTAGTAAGCTTTAGGCCTTTTCATAGATCTTCTAAAATTCAAAAATCTTTGTGATTTTTAAAAGAGCATTCATTCTAAAATGTCATCCATGGGTGGATATTTGATGGAATCAAGTGAGAGACTCACTTCCACAAATTATTCCATTTGGAAAGTGAGAATGGAATCACTCCTAGTGATCCATGACCTATATGACATAGTTCAAGGAGTAGAGGAAGAGCCTCAAACTCCCCAAGAACAAGCCAAATACAAGAAGAGAGCAAGATTAGCTCTATATTGCATAAAGTTAAATGTATGCAATGACCTCTTGAAAGAGGTGTCTTCTTGTACCTCATCCAAAGAGGCTTGGGATTCATTAAAGAGCATTTATGAATCCAACAATACTTCAAGAATCCTCATGCTAAGAAATCAAGTTTTTCAAAGCATGAAAGGAAGTGGAGAGAGTGGACAAGAGTATGTCCTTAGGATCAAATCTCTTAACAAGGAGTTAAGTGCAATAGGAGAGAAGATCCAAGATCAAGAACTAGTACAAATCATCTTGAATGGTCTAGGTGATGAGTTTACCAACTTAGTCCAATCATTTGCCATTCAAGACTCTCTTCCATCCATTGAAAAGTTGCACAATGTTCTTGTGGCCGAGGAGAGTAGGCTTCTACACCTCAAGACAAAAATGGATAGCATGTCACTTAATGGCGGAGAGGAGAAAGCTAACTTTACATATAAAGGCAAGAAGAAGCAAAATCCATTCAAGAAAAATCAAGGCAAGGAGGCCGAGATGAAGAATGGAGGATCTACCTCCAAAGGCAAAGTGAAGAACAAGGCAAAACTATCAAGGGAACATTGCTCAAGAGGAAGAAGATGAGGATGGATTCAACACATCCTTAATGGTTGCATCTACACCAACTTCAAGTCAAGACACATGGTGGATAGATAGTGGGGCTAGTTCCCACATGTCCTTTAACAAGCATTATTTTTGTACTCTTCTATCTTGTAATGACTCTAAGAAGTCAATATACACTGCTAGTGATCAAGCATGCAAGATAGATGGCATAGGATCTATACCTCTTTGCTTAGGCACATCTAAAAGGATAGATCTAGATAATGTTTTATATGTTCCTACCATTTCAAGAAACTTTCTTAGTGTAGGACAATTAATGGACAATGGACTAGATGTACATTTCAAGAATGGAGTTTGTTCCATCTTGAAAAATGATAAGTGCATAGCTAGTGGCATTAAGCAAGGTAGACTTTTCAAGTTGGATGCTAATGTTGCAAGTGAAAGTGTGAACTTGGCTAGGGAGGAGCTAACTCAAGTGGAGCTTTGGCATAAGAGATTAGGCCATCCTAATCTTCAATCTATGGAGTCAATGGCAAGCAAGGAACTAGCTCTCGGCCTACCAAGAGCTTTCAAGAAGTGTGGAAAGATGTGTGAGGCATGTGGCCTTGCAAAGTCACACAAGTCTTCTTACAAGAGATCTTCATCAAGATCTCTCTCTCCCTTGGATCTCATACATTCTGATGTACATAGTTTTTCACATGCAAGTAATGGAGGTGCCTTGATGTATGTAACTTTTATAGATGATTGTACTAGATTCACATGGATTGAGTTACTATCAAAGAAAAGTTTTGTTTATGAAGCTTTCATTAAGTTCAAGTCTCTAGTAGAGAAACAACTTAGTACTTCTATCAAAGCACTAAGATGTGATAATGGAGGAGAGTACACCTCCAATAAAATGAAAGACTTTTGTGAGATCAATGGTATAAAGTTACAATACACTTCTTCCTACACCCCTCAACAAAATGGGGTGGCCGAGAGGAAAAATAGGAGTCTATGTGAGTGTGCAAAGTCCTTGAGGTTTGATGCATCACTTCCCATCTCATTTTGGGGAGAAGCCATAACATGTGCTAATTATTTGTGTAATAGACTTCCTAGTAGTGCTATAGATGGGATCTCACCTTATCAAGCCTTGTTTGATAAGAAACCCAATGTAAAAGATTTTAAGATCTTTGGATGTACTTGCTATGTACACATTCCTTTGGAGACTAGAAGGAAAGAAGATGCTACCTCCTTCAAAGGAATCTTTGTTGGCTATGGAGAAAATAGCAAGGGATATAGGATATATGATCCTACATCCAAGAAAGTAAAGGTAAGCAAGGATGTACTTTTTGATGAGTCACAATTTGCTAAGAGCTTGTCAAATGGATCTAACCCATTGTGCATTGAAGATCTTGACAAATCCGAGGAGGATCTTGACAAACCCGAGGAGGATCATGACAAACCCGAGGATGGAGATTTGGATCCGAGTCAAAAGGGGCCGAGAAGATCATCAAGGAGCAAGGCTGAGCCCTCAAGGCTTACCTATGTGGACAAGGGAAAGAAAAAGGAAGGCTCTACATCTTCTACCTCTTACTCTTTCTTAGCTACATTGCTTGAAGGACCATCATCTTTGAAGAAACATGTAAATCTAAAGTTTGGAGAGATGCAATGCAAGTAGAGTATGATGCATTAGAAGAGAATCATACTTGGAATCTTGTAGGTCTTCCAAGAGGAAAGAAACCACTTGCATGTAAGTGGATTTATAGAATTAAGTACAATCAAGATGGATCTATTAGTAAGTACAAAGCTAGGCTTGTTGCTAAGGAATTTCTTCAAATAAAAGGATTGGATTATGAAAAAACATTTGCACCTGTAGCTAAGCTTGTAACTATTAGATTAATCATTTGCATTGCTACTTTGTTCAAATGGGATCTCTACCAAATGGATGTGACAAATGCCTTCTTGAATGGATTCTTAGAAGAGGAAATCTACATGATGCAACTCGAGGGCTTCATCAAGGTTGGTGAGGAGCAAAAGGTGTGCTACTTAAGGAAGAGCCTATATGGCTTGAAGCAAGCCCCTAGAGCTTGGTACTCTAGGTTGCATGATTTTCTCTATTCCCTTGGCTTTGTACTAAGTGCTTATGAACCTTCTTTATATTTCAAATGTAATGAAGGAAAGATCATCATTTTGGTTCTTTATGTTGATGACATCATTATGACAGGAAATGATGATGATGGCATAGGCATAGTAAAAGTTGACTTATCTAGTGAGTTCAAGATGGTAGATCTAGGCTTCCTAAAGTTTATACTTGGGATAGAAGTGTCTAGAAGTAGCAATTGTACTTTCATAAGTCAATCTAAGTATGCTACTTCCATTCTTGAAAGATTTGGTATGAAAGATTGTAAGGAGATTGACACCCCTATGGAGCATGTTGTGAAAGCAACTAATGAAGGTGATGAAGCATCCTTTGAGGACATCACCCTCTTTAGGAAGCTTATAGGCTCTCTAATCTATTTAACCATCACTATACCTGACTTAAGTTTTTGTGTAAGCAAGTTGAGTCAAAGTATGCAAGCTCCTTTAGTTCATCATTGGAAAAGTGCCAAGAGAGTACTTAGATATGTTTCTAGTACTAGATTTTTTGGCATACTTTATGAAGGATCTAACTTGCACTTGAGAGCCTACTCGGATTCAGATTTTGGAGGTGACAAGATGGATAGGAAGTCCATTAGTGCATTTGCAACATTTCTTTATGGAGGAGTGATATCTTGGCTTTCCAAAAAGGAAGATACAATCTCACTATCTTCTTGTGAAGCCGAGTACAAGGCATTGACTTCAACAACCAAAGAGCTCCTATGGCTAAGTAGACGCTTGATGGAACTACATGTGCTAGAGGCCGAGGAGATCCCTTACATATTTTGTGACAATCAATCTTCTCAACAAATTGCTTCAAATCCTATCTTCCATGCTAGAACAAAGCATATTGAGATAGCTCAGCACTTTGTGAGGGAGAAGGTACAATCCAAGGAAGTGCAACTACATCATGTACCATCATCCGAATGCATAGCTGATATCTTAACCAAACCATTGTCCAAAGATCCATTTTTTAAGTTAAGATATGCTCTTGGAATTGTAGATAGATGTACACTAGATTTGCCAAGTTAGAAGTGAGGAGGAGTGTTGAAAATTGTCACTTCTCACTTGACATTGGTTCATGTAAATATTGATCAAACATTAGAATATGTTGATGATCTAATTTCACACGTGTGGAGCCTGTTCCCACGTGTGAAAGGATGTACTTTTCATGTTTGTATATATCCAAATTGATTTTGTATCATTCTAGTTAGTGTGAACATGAAATGACTAGTTTTTAGTCAAGTTGACTAGTCACCTACAAATTAGCTTTTCCTTGCATGTGCATGAGGAAATGCTCCCACATGGCAAGTGGATGTTCACACGTGTGTATAGAGTACTAGAAGATAAGAGTTGACCATTTTCCTTAGATCCTATTTTGTAGGGAATATTCCTATATTCTAGGAGACTAGCTTTTTGGATTTTAGTCATATTCTAGAAGGTCAAATATTGGATAAGGATCAAGGATGGATCAAATGGATAGATCTGAGTGATGTGGCACTCTTCACACGTGTGAAGGCCTGCTGGACTATACCAGACTCATGGATGTACTTGATCCATAAAAGGATCATCATTTTGCTAAGAAGATTGATGAGACTTTTGTACTCTACACTTTTGTGAGATTTCTAGTCATTTGTCTTGTGATTTTTATGTATGATTGCTATCTAGTATCATTGTACTTGTTGTTTCAAGTGCAGGCCGTACAGTGGACAGTACTCCACACGTGTGAGGCCGCTCTCACTAAAAAATGATGTGTTGATCCATTGCTCTTGCTTAAATCCAAGTGTAGTGAATCTAGATGAAGATCTAATGTGTAAAACTTGATAGATTCATTGATTAAGCAACCAATAACTCTCTACGATTGTAAAGTACAATCATTATTGTCCTAAAAACTGTAAAATTTATCAATTTTAATATTATTTTTTGCATTAAATTCTATATAACTAGCAAAAATAATTATAGTTTTGTATCACTCTATGTTTTATGATAATTATGATATTGATTAGGGTTTTATTTTATTTATATTTAAATAATCAAATTATCAATTTTAAAAATATATTTTTTAAATTATTGCAAATGTATTTAGTTCAAAAAATATTTCTGATATAGATTTTATTATGCTATAAATTATGATGAATTAAATATAAAACTCTTTATCATTGTCCATTATTGTAAAAGGGTGATGAACATATTCTTTCACTTGGTCCTCAAATTATTGTGTTAAATACAATCAAACTGAAAGATAGTTTCTAAATTGACAAGTATAAAACTAGATAAAAAAAAAGACAAATTTATTTTACAACTTTATATTCGGTGTAAATAATATTAATTAGATATCCCATTATTTGAAATTGTGTTATTGATTTTGTAAAAATTTCAAACTTAAGTAGATTTTTAATAGTTTTTAATATTTAAAGTTGTTTCAACTTATATTAAGAATTTTAGTTCTCTATTATTGCATGTTAAAAAATGTATTATTTCACAATTTTATACATAATATGAATTATTCAAAAAATTTGGGTTTCTAAATTTTTTTAAATAAAAAACTAATGTGCGCTTTTAAAAATAGAATGAAAAGTGTCAAATTTTATCAAAAATCTATTTTAGGTAACCTGCAATATTACTCATTTGATACGCAACGATGTTTTGGGTAGTTTTGTTCGCGTGTTCTTTTAGTTGCATGTAATAGGATTTGAGAAAATCGTCACTTGGGGATCATTATAACTACCATCGACTATTCGACTTCATTGAATATTCGCGTGTCACTGTCAACTCGGAGAGTTGACTCGGACAATCGAAGTCTCAACAGTACCTTCATCACACCTAGATAGAATCTCTAACAGAATCGGATCATCTCCAATAGCGACCTGCTAACAACACAGAGTGCCTTATCCTATTTGCAAAAGAACAGACTAAGCATTCTCTTAATCAATTAGCCATGTGTGTATATCTGACAAAAACAAAGATACAAATGTTTTTGTTGTTGTTCCAATCAAACATTCAGAACGCAACTATTTGTTCTTTCTTTCTTTTATTACAGAGTATTGTTTCAGATAGATCGCGACTCTGTTTGCATTCATAATTGTACACTCAATTACAACTGAATAATTTCTGTTCTACTAATCTAAGTCATCTATGTTGTGTGAGATGTGTCTTTATTTTGTTTTGATTGATTCATGATACGCAGATACACTCATTCGTAGATTAAGTTATTCATATGACTAATAAATCTGTGTCGATCATAAAGCTCTAAGTTCTGTATTATTTCGCTTCCACAAACTAGACTATAAATCAATTTACTTCGTGCATGTCTACGGAATCAACTATATCGATCCAAACAACTTTGAATCTAGGATCAAGTAGAGTGATCTTTGAATTATCGAAAGTGGCTTAAATCTGATAGATATAGATCCATGCACCGAGGGTAGTCGTCGTTCCACCGCGCTATCCCAACATGGCATCAGAGTGAATATAGAGCTTATAATATCAAAACGATTATTTCGATACATAGTAGACACTTATTATAATTCTTTTCCATCATATAATCTACTATCGGCACACATTCATCTCTTCCTAGTGGATTCACAATCACAGTCTGCCCTAATGGTAGACAAACTCGATGGTTTGAAATACCATTTATGGAAATTCAAGATGGAGGTCGTATTGATGACCAAAAAATTATGGGAAAAAGAGTTGAACTACTTTCTAGTATCGATGAGCAAGCCATTTCTAAGTGGAAGGTTAGGGATGGTAAGGCTTTCATCTTAATCACCCTTAACATCTCCGAAACGCAGATTGGCCACATCAGACGGGCTCAATCTTCGAAAAAAGCTTGGGATATATTGAGTACACTTTACGAAGTGAAAGATGTCACTTTGAAACTGCATCTAAGGAGAAAGTTTTTCTCACTAAGAATGTCAGAAGGTGATTTTGTTCAAAATTACATTAATCAATTCAAGATTTAATATCTCTTTCCTACTTTCTAGGGTTAAGTCTTGCTTATGTGATGCTTTCATAGCTTAGCTCTAGATCAATTGTGGCTTCATTTGTAACTTGGTATCAGAGCACTTTCCTGATTGCTGAAATTCGGATCTGATTTTCTATGATTAGGCACATTTGTTTTTTAAACTTTGTTGAGGGATTTCATCTCTTTGCTTCAACAACATTCAACACAGTTTGGTGGAGGACCAGCTCCCATTAGAAAATGGTAGAGCTTAAGCGGATAGTTCCGCTAAATTGAGCGGCGAAAAAAAAATTGTTTTTTTGGCAGATTATTTTTGATGCCTAAGTCCAGCTTGTTTGCAAGCTGTCCAGCGCCCAATTCCCTCATCTCTTTCATCTGTTTCTCCTTCCATTTTTAGCCCTCTTCATTTTTGTTTGCAGTCTGTCCAGCCCCTTCATACTTGTCACTTTCATCTATTTTTGTCTCTGTTTATAGCCATTTTTCACACCTTGTTTGCAAGCTGTCCAACGCCCATCCCCCTCCAATTTTTACTTCGTTCTACCTCTGTTTGCTACCCCAAATCCACATTTGATTGTAGGTTGTTTAGTGCCCATCTCCCCCCTCATACTTGCTACTATTTTCAGTCTACTTGAAGTATTTTTTTTTGCAGCATCACTTGGTGGTTGTCCATTGCCCCATTTGGCCCCAATACTTGGCAAAATTTCCAACTCCAACATAGTTCCTTGAAAAATTTGATCAATGGTTGTCTGTGCACATTTCTGGCAACTTTTTACAGCCTATACGTAGTTCATTTTGAATAATTTCTAGCTACAAAGCGGCCTAAGAACATTTTTATCTCTATTTGGTGGCTGCCCAGTATCTCTTCATTTTACTACCGTTTTTAGCACGCTCTCGTTTGTAGTTGCGAGATACTGCCTACACTATTTGTCACGTCTTTTCATTGGCGTACCTGTTGTGACAACTTATGTCATCTCCTTCAGTCCATCCACTTAATTAGCGTCTTGTCTCGCATTTAGTAGTTTTCTCATTATGGCACATTCATCTACTCTGAGTTAGACTATTCAGGAGAACCTATCCAATTAGTTTTGTCTCATGGATGGAATCTTTTTTGGCCTCGTTCTTCGCCTAGATACGGTTATGATCAGCTTTGCCACTATGCAGTCATAGATTGATTCTTTATGGCCTCATGGTCCTGGTAAAGCTCCTGTTTATCCTTCATTTGGGACTCCCCCTCCATTTGGATTTCCATCTTCTTCTATTAGTCAGCTTGGTGGTGGACAGTTCATTCCTCCTACCCCACCTCCTAATTTCTTTCCACGTCCCCTAGTTCTTGAGCCACACTTTGCTCGATATTTTTATGATAGGGTATAGCTTGCTACCTATTCCGATTTCTCTGACGGGAACTTATTAGAGAATTGGTTTGCTAAGCTTGACACTTATTTTTAGATTTACCCAAAGATTGATCCTCAGAAGATCCAGTTGGTTGCTTTACACTTAGATGGATGCACTGCCACGTGGTGGCGGGTCTATCGAGATTGTTGTTTTTAACCATGAGGGCACTAGTCCAGATGATTCTGATATCTACATTTATATTTCTGATGAGCCTGACCTATCTCTTGAGCCTTCCACTGATTTACTTCCTGCTACTTGCCATGCTCAGCTTGCTTATGCTACTTGGATAGGGCGTCCCGGTCCTCGTTCCATTCAGTTACGTGTACGCATTATTGGTCGTGAGTATGTTGCTTTAGTTGATACAAGCAACACTCATTCTTTTATCAGCAGTTATCACCAGTCGGATCCGTGCTTCACTTGTTCCTGCTCCACAACCTCTCACAGTTGAGGTTGTCGGTTCACACTCTTTTCTTAGTTCTCAGATGTTTCATGGTCTACCATACCACACATTGGAGATTTTTTAGGACAAGCAGATCTTTATATTATTCCTATGGAACGTTATGATCTTATCCTTGGTGCTGATTGGTTTGTATCTCTTGGGGCCATTACACTAGACTTGACACAACAGACATTGACATTTGTACATATGGTGCAATTACACACTCATTTGTTGGTATTGATTCTCAGGGAGACTTCCAGTTGATTACTGGGAAGCAGTTTATTCATATCTTGTCGAAGGCTCATTGTGCAGCCTTATTATGTGTTTAGCGGACAGTACCAGTTCCTCTAGTTTCTACTCCAATAGTTGTTCCTCAGGTGATCTCTGACTTATTACATTAGTATGCTTTTGTCTTTTCAGAACCTATGACGCTACCACCATTACCTGACGTGAACCACCATATTGACTTGCGTCCAGGTTCTGCTTCTCCTTCCCGTCCTCCTTATCGTATGTCTCGATTTGAGAGTGATGAGCTTGAGCTCCACATTATGGTAGCCTTGTTAGATCAGGGTCTCATTGTTCCTAGTCATAGCCCTTTTGGTGCCCTTGTTCTCCTTGTTAGTAAGAAAGATGGTACTAAACGTCTTTGTATTGATTACCATGTTTTAAATAAGCTGACCATCCGTAATCAGTACACTATTCTACACATGGATGACCTCTTTGACTAGCTTGGTATCTCTAAGATCTTTTCTAAGATATATCTTTGTTCTGGATATTACCAAATTAGGATGCACCCTTCTGACGAACATAAGACTGCTTTTCGTACTCATCTTGGTTTGTATGAATTTTGTGTGCTTCCTTTTGGTGTTACTAGTGGCCCTCCTATGTTCCAGATGAATAACATCATGCGTCCGCTTCTTGGTCGGTGTGTCTTGGTTTATTTTGATGATATATTTATTTTAGCCACTCTCTTGCTGAGCACGTTTCTCACCTTTCCTCTATTTTTCAGTTACTTGTACATCACCAATTCAATTTGCTAAGTTGTCTAAATGTTCTTTTGTTGTTGCTGAAAGTTTCTTGGTTTTCTTGTTTGTGATGGGCACATTCTTCTAGATCCTCATAAAGTTCAGGCCATCCAGGATTGGCCTTTTACGATTGATGTTCATCATGTTCATATGTTCCTTGGGTTAGCCACTCACCTTCATCATCTCGTTTCTCATTTTGCCACTATTGTTGCTCCTCTTCATGCACTTTTGAAGAGCTCTCATACTTTTCTTTGGACTTCTGATTGTCAGTCAGCGTTTGATACTCTTTGTCATTTTGTTGTTGATGCTGTTGTTATGTGTTTATCCCAGTTTGATCAGAAATTTATGGTTGAGACTGATGCTAGTAATGTTGGTTTGAGTGATTTGCTTTGCCAGTCACAATGCATTGTTGCTTATGAGTCACGTCATCTTCGCTCTTATGAGCAACATTATTTTGTGCATGAGAAAGAGCTTCTTGTTTTTATCTATGCTCTTAAGACGTGGCACCATTATCTTTCTCGAATTATGTTTGACATTGTTACTATCACTAGTCTTTACGTTATCTCTTTTCTCAGCGTGATCTTAGTGATCGTTAGTTTTGTTGGTTGTAGTTTTTACAGTCTTTTGATTTTTCTATATTGTATCATCCTAGTTGTGCTAACACTGCTACTGATGCATTGTCTCGTCTTCCAGCTTTGTTGAATACACTTGTGGCTATTGTTACTAAATGGTTTGATGATCAACCTGTGGCATACCTTACATGTTCGAATTTTTGTGATGTTTATAGTTCTACCCCCCCTATTTCGTCCCATCCTCATCAGGTTTACTCCATTGTTGACCACCGTCTCTATCATTATGGTTCTCTTTGTATTCCTAGTTCCTTAGGTATCCGTTAACAATTGTGTCGGATGCTCATTCGTCCCCTGTTGGGGGTCACTTTGGTTTTCAGAAGTCTTATGCTTGTCTCAAGGACCATTTCTATTGGCCCTTTCTTCGATCTGAGCTTGTTGTACTTGTCTGTACCTACCATTTCTGTTTTCGAAATAAGTACTCTCATGCTAAGTCTGCTGGTTTGCTCTAGAGTTGTTGCTCCAAAGTTGGCTTATTCCTCATCGGCAGTGGACTGATATATCTATGGACTTTATCCTTGGCCTTCCTCGTACCTAGCGTGGTCACGATTCATGTATGGTGGTAGTTGATAGGTTCTCGAAACAGGCACATTTTATACCAGTTCGCAGTACTATCACAGTAGAGAAGTGTGTACGTTCGTTCCTATCAGAGATTTTTCGTCTGCATGGGTTTCCTCATACTATCCTTTCCGATCGGGATAGTAATTTTACATCCATATTCTGTACATAGCTTATGCGTATCTTGGATGTACAACTTTTTATGGGTTTTGCTTATCACTCTACTTCTGATGGGCAATCTGAGGTCCTTAACAGGATCCTTGAGAATTATTTACGCCATTTTGTTATTCCTTCTGGGAAGGATTCAGATCAGCATCTGTGAGGGATTTCAGATCATTCAAGATCCAATCCATGTCCCTAATCTTTGGTTACAATAAGGAGCAAACCAACAATCCTGCCAATGTAGAAAAATCAGCATCTACATACAAAATGAGATGCAAACTCTAAGAGATACTGATCAAACATGAACCAAAACATAAAATATGGTTGTTGCCCGTACAATTATAGTACCCTACTATATTTCACACATGTGAAACCGAAAATAGCAATAAATGATCAATCTACACATAGAATTGCAAGATAACATCATGAGAGTGCACCAATGAGTAGTAGTAGAACCCAAAGAGAACCATGTATAATGATGAAATGAGAGAGAGAGAAGAGAGAAGATGTGTCTCTCCATGAGTTACATCCTTTTATAACAGGTCCAAATCCTATTTGGCCACTTGGCTTTCCCTCCAAAATGTAAATCCTACTATTTTTGGGTCTAGATTCAATGACCCAAAGTTCAAATTTGAATCTCTCTCAAACTCGACTACCAACTTTCCCACACTTTCAAAAAGTGTTTATTGAATGTATGTTAAACTAATATAACTTCAAAAAGTTTATCTCTAATTCAAAATGAGTTTTGGACTCATATTGACTACAACTACCAAAATATGACTAAACCTGTTGAAATCTCTCACACTCCCTCTTCAACTAGTTTTGGCATAGTTTTAACCATACTACTTTGATCCAACTTTAGAATGATCCAACTTTAGAACGATCTCCATCCTAAGTGAGTCTGAAATTTTGCAGAACCCAGTACATGGCAATTGAATTTTTACAAAATAGTTAAACCAGAAAGCACAAAGGTTGTTGTTGTTGTTCCAATCAAACATTTAGAGTGCAAGTATTTGTTCTTTCTCTCTATTATTATAGAGTATTGTTTTAGAAAGATCGTGAGTTTGTTTGCATTCCAACTTGTATACTTTATGACTGAATCATTTATATTCCAGTAATCTAAGTCGTGTATGTTGTGTTGGATGCATCTTTATTTTGTTTTAGTTGATTCATGATATGCAGATACACTCATTTGTAGATTAAGTTATTCATATGAGTGATAATCTGTATTGATCATAATGCTCTAAGTTCCGTACTATTTCACTTCTGCAAACTAAACTATAAATCAGTTCACTTTGTGCATGTCTACAGAATCAACTGTATCGATCCAAACAACTTTGAAGCTAGGATCAAGTACAATGATCTTTGAATTATTGAAGGTGGCTTGAATTTGATAAACGTAGATCCATGCACAGAGGGTAGTTGTTGTTCCACCACGCTATCCCAACAACCCCCCCACCTCTTGAAATAGCCCTAAGGCTGCACCCACATAGATCGATCGCAAAATCAGTCTACGAAAAATGTCCATCAAACTATCCATGCTTCCACCATCAAGCAACATATTGCCTCAGTCATGCCTCGCCATTTTGGTCGACAACCATCTTGCACCGACAACTATTTGCACGTGCTTTACATGAGAATTTGAATAGCATCTCTATATCAATAGATAATCCATACAATTCCAATGAGTCATCTGACATTGTGCTTTCACCTACCTAGGCAACACTTTGTCTCATATGTCCTACATGCAAACAGCACTAGGCCCGACCATGAGAACTCAATGTGCTTACACCCAAGCAACTACTCAATTTATACCAGACTCAGCTAGCTTGAAGTTTCATTACAAACATGTAAGATTCATCCCAATAAAACCTTTGAACTTTGACTTAATCTACTCAAAGCTTCATCACGAGCATCGGAAGCCAACTTGGTGCAGACTAGACATTTATAAATAGGTAACTTCCACCCAAGCAAGCCATCCAACTCAGCCAACAGGTTAAAGCTCATTCTCCAAGAGCTTAACCCATTTTACATTCATGTAAAGAATAGTCATAAAATTATTCAGAGCTAGATTGAAAAAAATCCCACTTTATCAAAAAATATGAAAAGATTACATTTCAAGTATGTGACCAGCCCTAGTCTCCAGAGCACTGGCATGACAAGGCTAGTGCTAGGACAACATTCTAGCATGGGGAGCTGAAACTTGGTTGGAGCTTGTCTTGAGTCACAACCCACATCCCTCCTATAGTTACCGTGTGATTTAGCACCATAGGTGCTTAGACCAAGTTGGTAAAGTACGATTTTTTCTCTTTAGAAAGTCATTTTCTCTTTCTAGAATCTATTGATTCCAAGACTTTCTTTAATCATGCTTAGATCGTGTGAGGTGATCGCACATCAATCTAAGCTCTCTAGACTTTGCTAGAACCAATCAAAGTTTATGAGTCATAAGAACTTGGCACGGATTGCATTTTGGTCGTAGTGGCTCCGGGAGCATTGTGTGAAATTTCAGAGAAATAAAGACCAAGAATGGATCTAGATCAGATCCTCAAGAGGTGTTGGAAACTAGATTACTTGATCTACTAATCAACCAATGATTAAATCTAGAATTAGATCTATTTCCCATCAAAAATCTAGCAAGAACAACAAGCAAATGATTAAACTTGAGACCTATTGCCTTCACACATGTGAAGAACAGTACCTGGAACCAAGATCTTGCTTCATTGATCATTATGGCCAAATGAGCCACCATATATACACAAGAGTTGATGCTTACTCAGTTGATTTGACACGTGTGAGAGTGCCTACTCATCAAAGGATCCACCAATAATCATCAATATGGCACATGGACCAAGTTTCCTAACTCATAGTCACCTCCCTTGATTTTAGGCAATTTTCCTAATTTATAGGGACCTGCACAAATATCTACTACAAGCTGGATCCCACCTACTACTGATATTTTCACACATGTAGGAAGTCCTACACACGTGTGAGATCACTCCTACCCATGTGAAATAGCTTTTCCTACCAATAAAATGACGCCAAGTGGCATATAGCTAGAAAACTAGTTTCTGGCCATTTTAGCCACTAGATTCCAAATGAAATGGTATGTACAACCTATATGACTCACCTAAATGATGAATGCATTTATTTCACAAGTGGGAGCAGGCTCCACACATGTCTAATGATGATATGTACTAGTCATAATGGTATTTACAAGATTTGATCAAGTTAGCTTTTACCAATTTTAACACAATGTTGGTGCTAGTGGCACTGGTGGCGATGGGAATAAAGCTAGTTTTACAATATATCTATTAACCTTAATTAATGAAGGTGGACCCTTCTATAGGCCCATAAAGTTTATAGCTAGTCAACTAGTAGTTATTGGCAATCATAAATATGTCGAAACTAGTTACACTTTAATTTTGTCTATAGATAGTGAGAGGCTTGGAAAATCCTCCACCCTCTTGAAAATGAACTATAAAGATTGCCAATGCTAGGTATATTGTGCCTTATTTGCATGAGTTATCATGTATTGTATTCCAAATCTTTGTATTTGTAAGTAATCAAAGGCTTATATACATTTTTATTCCTTCTATTGTGTTATCGACATAGATGTTATTAATGTATCTTTCTATTCCTAGCATTACAGATTCTATTTGCTAAGTTTCTCGAGATAGGCAAAGGACCACCCATGTTTCAAACTTGTGAGGTAAGCTAAAATGGAATGCTAGAAAATGAATGACTCATTTGAATATATAGCTTGTACTTGGCCCTTTTTTCTTACATTGCCTCTTGGCAACTCAAGATACATGTTTCCAAGTCCAAAGAATGGGCTTAAGTTGTCCCTACATGGCAAAGGGCCCTTGCTACTTCATGTATGTGCCACATGGTGGCAACTCAAACTAAGTACAAAAGGGGAGACTCATCCCATATAAATGCAATATAAGGAAACCTCATGGTACTAACAATACATGAGGAACCATACGAGAGGATGGCATAAATGATGTACACATAAGGCATCACGAACTTGTGCCTTGTTATTTTCTTTCTAGTTTTCTTGAGAAAGCATGCACTTTATATTTAAAGTGTTCTTATGGCTTAGTTTCATGGTGTACAAGTGAGAAGGAGCTTGAAGCTCAATCATGATGCAAAACTCAAAAAAATTAGGGGTTGATAGTAGTAATAATAGCAATAGCTAGGAATGTATGCATTTAATCACCTCTTGAAAAGAAACTGTTTAGCACTAATACAACAAAAAGCTCTCGAATATCTTAAATTTTTTGATAGATTTTTATATAGGCATGTAAACCAATTCATGAGTACTAGTCCTTCAAATTGAAAAGCTTATAATATGTAGGTTATTTGAGGATTACTCAAAAAACCTGGTTTCCAAACACTAATCTTGAATCATTGTGCAATCATTTGCTTAATTAGAAGTGGAGGTGAAATTGACTAACATATCCAAGGAACATGATGAATGCCAGCTCCACTTAGACTTCCTAGCTATGAAGTAAGGACATCTTTAAATTTGAAGGTTAAGTGAGAGAGTGTTTAACATTGGATAGGCACTGACATCTCTAGCTCAAGGACACTTGCACCATGTTTTCTTTTTTTTTAAAAGTTGTTTTGACTATTCCAAAACGCACTCTATCAAGCAACTACTGATCAATGTGCATTGTGCTAGCATACTCCAGCTGAGCCGACCTATTTTCAAACAATAGGCTTATTGGTTGAAGCCCTGGCTAATACTAGTTACCAATCAATAAGTATGACCCACCTTAGTGCTTGTAAAAATTTGACAATACAAACGGGCCAATTATTAAAAGTCACATTTCACCATTTCCTTTTTTGAAATTGTAAGTTTTGCATTGGTTCAAAATATGCTCTTTTTTGTTTTAGAATTTAACGTATTATTCTAGCCTTTTATTGATTTCATAGAAAAAATTTGGGTCTTTAATAAGGTTGGCTTGAAAGTTTTTGAAGAGCATTAACCTGGCTGCACATTAAGTGAGAAAGTGTAGATGCCTCATCTATCCTCTTGTGTAAGTTGTAACTTTTGATAACTAATCAACAGCTTCAAGTTGTAAATGGGGAATGATTAAAGAAAAAGTCTTGACCTAGGACATAAACTCGTAAGTAAAGGATAGTCATAGCTTTTTTTTTTTACCATTTTTTAGATTGCTTAAAAATTTAAATGGTAGGACTCCTATGGCTCATTGTTTTAGATTTTGAAAAGTTGACTATTTTTTTCAAATGCAAATTCTATTTTATTATGGTCATCTTGAAAAAAAAAAGCTCAACTATCCGTTACACAATGGAAGGAGCTGGCTGCTGGATAGGCGAGGCCCCCCAAGAGGCTAAGTAAAATGACATTCTACCTAGTAAAGAGTCATGGCAAGGACCACCATGAGTGGATGACATTTTGTGGGATAAAGAGTTATAGATCAAGGCTTGATATGGAGAGGGTGAATGTTATTAATATATGCCCAGCTCAAGGCTTGATATGGAGAGGATGAATGTTATTAATATATGCCCAGCTCCTTTTATAATACATCTTAAGATTTGGCCCTTCGGGCAACCAGGTGTGGGCAAAACTGTCAAAAGTGGTGCAGGTGGCATCCTTTTCAGACATTAGTCAGCTACCAGTAGCTGACTCCTGAGTAGCGCCTTCAACGACCACGTCGATCCCGAGGACCCTAACAGGCTTTATTTATGTGCCAGCAGCAAATTAAAAAAGTAGATATTAGTACGTGTCCATGTTTTGGAAGTATTATGCATACTATGCAAGCAGCGCGAGGATCCATTTGGGTGCCTGTCTGCTGCTAATAAACCAATGCGCATTGCAATTTGCGTTACTAAAACTTACTATATGCTCTCACTCAGCTTATCGGAGGAATCCGGGACCGGGAGGATACCGACTCTGTGTGGGAATAGCCATTCTGCGGGTTAGAATAATAATTAGAAATATGTCACGCTAAACTAGTTACTAATTACTATACTAAACTCGTCTACATGCTAATTAATGCTGTGGGATGTCTGTTGCAATATGCTATTCATGAATCATGATACATCTCACTTTGATTTAAAACTTAAATATCATGCATATATTGGAACATATTGAATATTTTCAATAATCTGCCGTCTTAGTCAGCTTCGTAATGTTTGGTAATTTTGAAAGTTGAAACTTGAAATGCTAGGTCCTTCAGGCTTCGTGGATCATATCTTCATAAATTCACAATATCATATCTTCTTCTTAATCACTTCTGGAATCGGTCAGTCCAAACTTCACAAGGACACAAACACTTGTATGAAGTTGTATCTATTAGTTTGTGCAGCATTAGAGTCTCGAGTCTCGAGTCTCCAGCACCAGCGTCTCAAGTTTCAACTCTCACGTTAACGGTAAGAGGAAGGAAACAGCACCCTGTCCGAGCGTCTCAACTCTCACGTAAACGGTAAGAGGAAAGGAAAGGAAGTGTTCGGCAACCCACCGCTTACTGGACTGGGGCAGAAGCCGGTACATGGTCACTTAAGATAATCGGAAATGGACTGTCAGTGTGTACAGTGTCACCCTCAACTTCCAACCCATCTGCAGTGTGCCATGGGTACAGCTCCATCGAGGATGAGAGTTCAGTTGGGCTTTCTGCCATCGAGGATGAGAGTTGAGTTGGGCTTTCTGCCGCTTCATTAATGAGGACTTTATTAGTACACTCAGCAGCGGTCACTAAACTTCAGATGCAATGACTCATTGTTGTAAAGCTACCTTTACAAGCTTTACTTCCGGCGCCACCTATGTCCCCGGTGCCAGCAACGGCCCTACTGCTCTCGACGCCGACGTCGCTCCCGGCGCCACTGTGACCAGAATCCAGCCGGTGCCAAGTTCCTATGGCTGAAAATCTTTGATCGGTTCTAGCGGAGTCCAGAGAGCTCAGATCGATGTGCAATCACCTTACACGATCTAGGCATGATTAAAGGAAGCCTGGGGATCAATAAAATCTAGAGAGAAAAAATGACTTTCTAGAAAGAGAAAATCCTAGAGAGATAAAAACGTGCTTTACCAGCTTGGGTAGAGTGCTTGGTATGAGGGGGGTGCCGAATCACACCAATATTATAGGGGGGTGTGGGTTGCGACTCAGGGCGAGCTCCAACCAAGTCTCAGCCTCCCTTGCTGGAATGTTGTCATGGCTCTCGCCTTGGCATGCTAGCGTCCCAGAGACTAGGGTCGGTCACACACTTGAAATGTAACCTTCTCAGATTTATCAATAAAGTGGGATTTTCCTCAAACTGACTCTGATTACCTTCTGGGTTTCAGTGTTTGGTAAAAGCGCCAATTGTAAGGCCGCTTTCAAAATTTTTAACTTGGCACATAGCTGAGGGTCGTATCCCAGGACGCCAGCGGTATGCCGTCGGGACCGTTCGGTCCGTGGCGCCAGCAGTATGCTGTCGGGACCATTTGGTCCAGGAACTGGTTGTCTCCATATTTGTCGCGGCTTGTGGTTCTGAGTGTTCCTTGCATGAACGTGAATGGGTTAATGTTGCGTCGGCGCCTCAAGGGCGCTGGGACTTGAGCGGTTTCCCCAACACGCGCTTAAGTCTAACATTCATCCATCATGCACTTACGTAAAAGCCAACTCAGAAACCGTCCCCAAAAGGTAACCAAAGGCAAAGACAAGCCACACATGAAACCCAAGGCATAGTGGTCGCCAAACTGACCAATTGGCATAGCGGCAAGCCCCATGTCGATGACAGGGACCCTTAGGCGCCAGCGACGCAAAAAGGTTGTAGAAGGGTCCTTCCACTTGGACCAGTCCCGGAGGCGAAACCGAAATAGTAATCATCCCCAAGGATCAACTTTATTAGATTTGGAAGAGGTTACATTCATACATAAACTGACCGGTCTCGGGGCCACCAACACGTGCTGGGCATTGTGCCTGGCTCGTGCTGGTAGAGGGAGCTGAGACCTGGCGACTGGATTCCTGGCACTGGTTGAGCTGCCCAACTTTCTGTCTGCCGGACTCCCCCTATAGTTCTGTTCTGATTCGGCGCACCCCCTCTGTTCTGAAACATAGTGCTTTCTGGTAAAGCACGCTTTTTGGGACTTAGTTTTTATTTTGCTGATTAAGCCTGGCAAGCCTGGCATAATCAATCTGGCTCCCAGACATGGGTCCCGGGAGCCGTTCCGGTGGCAGAATCAACTTGCTTCCTGACTAGGCCATGACTCGAGCTACAGATCTAGCTCATGACTTGTGACTACTTGACTAGCTCACCACAGGTCGGAGGCTCAGTCCTTGACGTTCTAACTTGCTCTGGGACCTTAGGGAGCATCACCCCTTAGAGTCTTACAGGGCACGCTGGGTGCCCATTTACAACAGTTAAGCTCTTGGGGAACGGGCTCTAACCTGTCGGCTGAGTTGGATGGCTTGCTTGGGTGGAAGTTACCTGTTTATGGCTATCCAGTCTGGCGTGGTGCCAGGTTGGCTTCCAGCGCTCGTGACGAAGCTTTCAGTTGGTTAAGTCTGATATAAGTCAGACCGCTTGCTTGGATTGGATGTTACTCGTTTGTAACGAAGCTTCGAGTTGGTTAAGTTTGATGTATGTCGGGCGGCTTGCTTGGAGGGACGTCACCCACATCGGGACCCCCAATCTGGCATGGCGCCAGGTTGTATCTCAGTGTTGGTTTTCAGGAACTTCAAGTTGGTTAAGTCTGACCGTTGTTGGCGATTTGGCTGCTTGTATGTCAAGTGGGTTTGGATGGCAAGAGTTGAAGGCTGGGAAGCTAAGTCGTGGTTCCCGGCTCCCTTTGGGATGCCTGCGCTACATGTGGTATCAGAGCCGACTGGCCGGTCAGCTATGCGGATCTCACGGAAATGGCCACGGTTTGGGGTTCATCAAGACAACTGTTGTGCAAGGTGCTGCCCACAGTGTAAACACGGGTGCGTCCACAGTCGGGGTGGTCGGCAGAACGAGGGACTTGAGGAGTCAACGTGCTGCCCTTGAGGTGTAAGCACGGTCAGTTCTCGCGGTTCGGGTCTGGCGCTGTCTACACGTAGGACGGATGAGGCAAAGTGCTGCCTAGGGAGGTGAAAGCATGCTTGTGGGGTGCGGGGCGACATATTCGAACTGTACAGGTTAACCATTGATACAGAGATGTTGCTCGAATTCGGGTGTAAAGCACGGGTGGTTAGCTGCCGGTGCGGGATAGCTACCGATCGTTTAGCTATAAGGGCTATCGACCAAAAAGTGGTGGGGCATGACTGAGACAATGTGTTGCTTAATGGTGAAAGCACAGATAGTTGGAGGGGTGTTCTATGTGGGCTGATTCTGTGATTGATTTGTATGGGCGCGGCCAGGCAAAGGTTCGTTGGCAGGACCATCTCAAAGGGGGACCTTGTCTTTGTTACTTGTTAGTAAACCTGCCTGAGTGTCTTACCTGTATGTATTCGTGATGAGTCTTAGTACTCGTGCTTTGCCTGGTTTGCATGATTGCTTGTGATACAAGGAGCTGATGGCTCGAGAAGGAACCTTTTCTTTGGAAGGCTGATACCATCAAACAAAGAGGACTACAGAATCTGTGGGGCGGATTTGCAGTTCAAGTACTCGCACGTGAACGGCAACGAAACGACTCAATGTTTGCAAAGGATGGATGGCTAGCCTGTTTCTTGAGTTAGTATCATTTGCGACAACGCCCACCAGACGCAAGCAGGAAGTCAAAAGTTGGAAAGGGCAATTTCAGGGGAGATCTTCTATGGAGCAGTTGGTCTTCATTTTGGGATGGCCACCTTCGGAACTGAAACTCACTGAGCATGGGTGATATCCAGTATCAGTTGGGTTTTTCCTCAAAGGGGAAAGACTAGGATCCTCTTCAGAGATTGGCAACAAGTTGGATCGAGCCATAATCCTAGCAGATGGGAAGCAAAGTGTTGGAAAGGCTTTTTGTCCGAAGAACTCTACTCTAAGTCCGATCAGCTGATTTTATAAGTGGAGGGGAACTATCACACACACCTCTCTCTTGGGGCAAATTTTGAATGAAAGTTGATCAAAATGGAGGCAAATTCAAGGTGACCTAGCCATGCTCACACGAGGAGTCTGGCGAACTTTGGACCTAATAAGTTGACAAGTTTTTGTTGTGGAAAGGAAAGTTTGTTATAGGCTTTCTCTGGACCAGCAATGATGAGGAAACATATGAGTACGCTGGCTTGTGTTACGTGTAAGACAGTTGATCAATGAAGGAACTGTGAAAATTGTGTCTTGCATGAGAGACTTGGTATTTCGAACGGACGCTAAGGGACAGTTCGCGTTGAGATCGGACTAGTGCAAACTCTGGGTGCATGTGTCTGATTCAAAGAGAGCTACTTGAAGCCAAGCTCGATGTACACTTCTTGTTTTGACTGTGAGGCAACTGACCAGTGATGGAATTGTAAAAGTCAAGTTTTGCGCGACTAACATGGTGCTTCAAACAAACGCGAAGAGATAGTTCAGATGCGGATCAAACTGGTGCTACCCTTTGGCTTTTCCACGAGGTCAATGGTTACATTTGGGCTGATTCAAAGAGCTACTTCATGCTAAGTGAGAGGTGCATTGCGGAGTACTCAATCTTTGCCTACCTTAAAGAGCCAAGATGGAAAAATATCAAGATCAAGCTGGGACAACGAGAGAAATCAAGGTGCAGAAGCAACAAGGCACAGAGTGGACCATAAAGTGGGCAATCAAACGATAAATCCTTTGGCTCAGGGAGCCCTGATACCTGTGCGGAACTGAACAAATCTGGAGCTCAGGGAGCTCAACACAAAGTGCATCAAGGACAAATCAGGAGCTCAAAGGAGTTCCAAAGTCGAAAGCTAGAAGCGACAGGGGCGAACATATCAAAGAAAGGCCTCTGTCACCAGTTAATAAGGTTTTTGGGTTTTACGAAAGCGATATCAAATCTACGCTTTTCCCAGACAAAGAGATATTTTCAAGTTATGTAATCTTTCAGTACAAAGAGCTGAGACTCCGACTTGTGGTGTGCCAGTTTCAATGTTAATAAAAAGTGGCCAGTAAATTGAGTACTGTGCCAAATAGCTTAAATGTATAGTTATTTTAATTGGGAGACACCTTTACTTCAATCTGGCATCTGATGAGGACATTAGATTTCATAAACGTGGAGTGGATGTTGTAAACCTACCTTTAAAAGCTTTACTTTCGGCGCCATCGGCGCCAGCTATGTCCCCGGCGCCGCTCCCAGCACCATAGTGACCAGAATCCAGCCGGCGCCAAGTTTCTATGGCTGAAAATCTTTGATCGGTTCTAGCGGAGTCCATAGAGCTCAGATCGATGTGCAATCACCTCACACGATCTAGGCATGATTAAAGGAAACCTGGGGATCAATAGAATCTAGAGAGAGAAGATGACTTTCTAGAAAGAGAAAATCCTAGAGAGATAAAAACGTGCTTTACCAGCTTGGGTAGAGTGCTTGGTATGAGGGGGGTGCCGAATCACACCAATATTATAGGGGGGTTGTTGTAAAGCTGACTTGGGTGCACCCAGCGTGCCCTGTAAGACTCAAAGGGGTGACACTCCCTAAGGTCCCAGAGCAAGTTAGAATGTCAAGGACTGAGCCTCCGACCTGTGGTGAGCCAGTCAAGTAGTCACAAAGTCATGAGCTAGCTCTGGAGCTCGAGTCATGGCCTAGTCAGGAAAGCAGGTTGATTCGGCCGCCGGGACGGCTCCCGGGACCCATGTCCGGGAGCCAGACTGATTCTGCCAGGCTTGCCAGGCTTAATCAGCAAAATAAAAACTAAGTCCTAAAAAGCGTGCTTTACCAGAAAGCACTATGTTTCAAACCAGAGGGGGTGCGCCGAATCACAGCAGAACTATAGGGGGAGTCCGGCAGACAGAAACTTGGGCAGCTCAACCAGCGCCAGGAATCCAGTCGCCAGGTCTCAGCTCCCTCTACCAGCACGAGCCAGGCACAATGCCCAGCACGTGTTGGTGGCCCCGAGACCGGTCAGTCTATGTATGAATGTAACCTCTTCCAAATCTAATAAAGTTGATCCTTGGGGATGATTACCATTTCGGTTTCGCCTCCGGGACTGGTCCAAGTGGAAGGACCCTTACTACAACCTTTTTGCGTCGCTGGCGCCTAAGGGTCCCTGTCATCGACATGGGGCTTGCCGCTATGCCAATTGGTCAGTTTGGCGACCACTATGCCTTGGGTTTCATGTGTGGCTTGTCTTTGCCTTTGGTTACCTTTTGGGGACGGATTCTGAGTTGGCTTTCGGGTTGGTTGGGATTCCAGTTTTCTTAAGTCTGAATGGTTAAGCTTGTTACGATTCTGAGTTGGCTTTTACGTAAGTGCATGATGGATGAATGTTAGACTTAAGCGCGTGTTGGGGAAACCGCTCAAGTCCCAGCGCCCTTTGAGGCGCCGGCGCAACATGTGGTATCAGAGCCGACTAGCCGGTCAGCTACGCAAGTCTCACAGGGATGGCCACGTTTTTGGGATTTGTCAGGACAACCGTTGCGCAAGGTGCTGCCCACAGTGTAAGCACGGGTGCGTCCACGGTCGGGGTGGTCGGCAGAACGGGGGACTTGATGAGTCAAAGTGCTGCCCTCGAGGTGTAAGCACGGTCAGTTCTCGCGGTTCGGGCCTGGCGCTGTCTGCACGTAGGACGGATGAGGCAAAGTGCTGCCTAGGTAGGTGAAAGCACGGTCTGTACCTTGTGGGGTGCGGGGCGACATATTCGAACTGTACGGGTTAACCATTGATACAGAGATGCTGCTCGAATTCGGGTGTAAAGCACGGGTGGTTAGCTGCCGGTGCGGGATAGCTGCCGATCGTTTAGCTATAAGGGCTATCGACCAAAAAGTGGTGGGGCGTGACTGAGGCAATGTGCTGCTTAATGGTGAAAGCACGGATGGTTGGATGGATGTTTCCCCGTGGGCTAATTCTGTGATAGATTTGTGTGGGCGCGGCTAGGCAAAGGTCCTACGTCCGGTCTCAGGGGGGGTTTGTGGCTTGAGAGGGATCCTCTATGTTTGCTTTGGTTGGTATGTTCCGTTTGTCGTGTGCTTGCTTGGACACAAATGACCTGGTTCCTACTTGGCTCTCAGGTGATGTGGGCGTGCTAAGTTTGAGGAAGGGATATTTTCATTGAAGCTGATTTAATAAAGAAGAAAAGAGAGCTGTGGGGCCCGGCTGACAGAAGGGAGAGCTTCAAATATAAAAAGGATTGAGGCGATAATCTGTTGGAAGTACACCTCTGACTATAATGGAGGACCATCTTGAAGAGTTACGAGCACTGACGGACGGAGAAGAGCTGACTCGAGAATACAGCTCTCGCATGCATCGAGATGGCACCAGGTCAAGTCGAGAAAGAAAGAGCGTATGCACTCCACAGTGGCGCCCCTCCATGAAGAGATGGGTGGCCCTTCTGAACCTACACCAAGAGATGAACCCTTGCCAGAGGCACAACAGGATCTCTTTGAAGTGAAGATGCGGCAATACTTATCAAGCGCAATGACGGCTATGCTTAGCGAGGTGAAGAAGGATAGAGAAACCGAAAGGAAAGAATGGCAAACATCCTTGCGAGCCATGAATCTTACCCAAATTAACCTTGCTAGAGAAATGAGAGACGGGCTAACACAGCTCGAAGCCAGATTTGAAGAGTTGGAAGCAACTAGGGAGAATGCAGTGGCGCCTCCTCCACAGATACCAAGAGAACCACGAGCGCGAACCACGGAGGGCCCAAGAAAGACTGCCAAAGTGAAAGCACCACCTACTTTCAAAGGAGAGCGTGATATTCGAGTTGTGGAAGATTGGTTGTTTCACATGGACCATTACTTCCGTCTAATGAACACTCCTGAGGAAGAAAGAACTGACTTGGCATTAGCATATTTTGAGGGCTACACTACAAATTGGTACCGGATGGCAGGAATGCATTTTCAAACATGGGACGCATTCAAAGCCGCGTTACGAGAGGAGTTCATACCGAAGGATTCACACATGAGATTGAGGACAGAATTATCGGGGCTCAAACAGAAAGGGTCATTGCGAGAGTACCTCAATAGATTCAGACAGAGTGTATGGGTTATTGAAGATATGTCCGAGGCGGACAAAACTCATTACCTATTGTCTGGAATGCAATCCTGGACCCGACGTGCGATAGACAGCTACATGCCCCATGATTTCAATTCAACTATTCGAGCGGCTGAAATGGTTTGTGATTATGAGAGCACATTGGCACCAGCTGCTCCCGCAACCTCAACAAGAGTATTTAGTGGATCCAGACCGAGTCCGAGCTTCTTTTCAAGAGGGGACTCAGCTCCAAATGGCAACCAAGCCTCGAGTAGCGTGAATAAATTCCCAACAAAAACAGGGTTTGGCAACCAAGGCAACAATGGAGGGAACATGTTCCAGAGAAGAAACAATGTTGGATCTTCGACTAGTCACAGCAACAGCTCACCAACAGTGGGCAGTTCCATGCGTTGCTTCAACTGTCATCAGCAAGGTCACTCTTGGAGATCATGCCCCAAACCATTGAATAAGCAAATCATGGCTGCCATTGAAGGATTTGATAGGATGGAGAGAGAGGCATTTGATCAAGAAGATGGTGAACAAGATGATGAAGAGGACCCAGAAACGGATTTGACGGAGTCTGACCTGAATGCCTTGCAACAGATAGGGGCACTTGCGGCTTATCGTGAACATCTTATGGCGACTCCTGCGAGAGGATCCAAGTTATTGTACCTGAAAGGCTGTATTCAAGGCAGGATCATTTACTTCATGGTAGACCTGGGGGCGTCTCATAACTACTTGTCAGAAAAACTGACAGGAGAATTGGACATCCAATGTGAAGAAAATGTGACTCCTATTTGTGTGGAGACCGCGAAAGGTACAATGACCACTTGTAGATTGGCAACCAACTTACCAATCTCTCTGGGAGCCTGGAAGAATCGACTAACGTTCACAATCTTGAAGATGGATGCCTTCGACGCTATTTTGGGATTAAGTTGGTTTAACGAACATGTGGTGGCCTTCTTGGCAAAAGGGGTTAACCTTGTGTTATTATATAATGGCAGGAGACCTTGTGTCGTCAGAGCTGTGCCAGGGGACCAACTAGAAAAGAACGACACAAATGAACCTGAGCCAACCATTCCTCCCAATCTCATTCACCTATTTAACGAAGGACAACCAACAGTGACAGACCAGCTGGCACGGGAACAAATGGAGCCAAAATTGCCTATAGTCTCTACATCAAAGGTGAATTCAAGTGCCGATGCAGAGCTCAAGGAGCTCACCTTGTGTGACCAAGCGAAAACTCATCTTTTTAATGAAAGACATCCAACAGTGACAAACCAGTTGACGCGAGGTCAAATGGAGCCAACATTGCCTGCAGTTTCTACGTCAAAGGCGAATCTAAGTGCCGATGCAGAGCTCAAGGAGCTCAACCTGGACGACCAAACGAAATATCTAGAGTCCTAGGGGACTCAT
The DNA here is from genome assembly GCA_029204225.1 of Diphasiastrum complanatum. NCBI lineage: Eukaryota > Viridiplantae > Streptophyta > Lycopodiopsida > Lycopodiales > Lycopodiaceae > Diphasiastrum > Diphasiastrum complanatum. The sequence continues at coordinate 91,926,206 of CM055092.1, read as the reverse complement.
CCAGATGTGCGACCACAACGACATATCTGAGGCTTAAGGGAGCCGTGAGTACCTTTTTCTTTCATGCTAATAAAGTAAGCCGCATTTCTCATTGAGGAGTGAGCTTCAGTTTGATGTCTAAGTGCAGCAGCTTCACACAGGTTTTACGTAAGTGAACTAGATCCACACTTTTCCTGTGCTGGGTGTAAAACACAATATCATTACTCTGCTTTACAGTTGGTTTTCTTTGGCCGGTGAATCAAGCCCGTGCCCTTGTATATGTGACTAAAGTCTGGCCGGTGAATTAAGCCCGTGCCATGAGTCTTAGGTTCTAGTTTGGCCCTGATGAGGACATCAGCTTTCTCAAACGAGGGGAGGATGTTGTAAAGCTGACTTGGGTGCACCCAGCGTGCCCTGTAAGACTCAAAGGGGTGACACTCCCTAAGGTCCCAGAGCAAGTTAGAATGTCAAGGACTGAGCCTCCGACCTGTGGTGAGCCAGTCAAGTAGTCACAAAGTCATGAGCTAGCTCTGGAGCTCGAGTCATGGCCTAGTCAAGAAAGCAGGTTGATTCGGCCGCCGGGACGGCTCCCGGGACCCATGTCCGGGAGCCAGACTGATTCTGCCAGGCTTGCCAGGCTTAATCAGCAAAATAAAAACTAAGTCCTAAAAAGCGTGCTTTACCAGAAAGCACTATGTTTCAAACCAGAGGGGGTGCGCCGAATCACAGCAGAACTATAGGGGGAGTCCGGCAGACAGAAACTTGGGCAGCTCAACCAGCGCCAGGAATCCAGTCGCCAGGTCTCAGCTCCCTCTACCAGCACGAGCCAGGCACAATGCCCAGCACGTGTTGGTGGCCCCGAGACCGGTCAGTCTATGTATGAATGTAACCTCTTCCAAATCTAATAAAGTTGATCCTTGGGGATGATTACCATTTCGGTTTCGCCTCCGGGACTGGTCCAAGTGGAAGGACCCTTACTACAACCTTTTTGCGTCGCTGGCGCCTAAGGGTCCCTGTCATCGACATGGGGCTTGCCGCTATGCCAATTGGTCAGTTTGGCGACCACTATGCCTTGGGTTTCATGTGTGGCTTGTCTTTGCCTTTGGTTACCTTTTGGGGACGGATTCTGAGTTGGCTTTCGGGTTGGTTGGGATTCCAGTTTTCTTAAGTCTGAATGGTTAAGCTTGTTACGATTCTGAGTTGGCTTTTACGTAAGTGCATGATGGATGAATGTTAGACTTAAGCGCGTGTTGGGGAAACCGCTCAAGTCCCAGCGCCCTTTGAGGCGCCGGCGCAACAGGGGTGTGGGTTGCGACTCAGGGCGAGCTCCAACCAAGTCTCAGCCTCCCTTGCTGGAATGTTGTCATGGCTCTCGCCTTGGCATGCTAGCGTCCCAGAGACTAGGGTCGGTCACACACTTGAAATGTAACCTTCTCAGATTTATCAATAAAGTGGGATTTTCCTCAAACTGACTCTGATTACCTTCTGGGTTTCAGTGTTTGGTAAAAGTGCCAGTTGTAAGGCCGCTTTCAAAATTTTTAACTTGGCACATAGCTGAGGGTCGTATCCCAGGACGCCAGCGGTATGCCGTCGGGACCGTTTGGTCCGTGGCGCCAACAGTATGTTGTCGGGACCATTTGGTCCAGGAACTGGTTGTCTCCATATTTGTCGCGGCTTGTGGTTCTGAGTGTTCCTTGCATGAACGTGAATGGGTTAATGTTGCGTCGGCGCCTCAAAGGGCGTTGGGACTTGAGCGGTTTCCCCAACACGCGCTTAAGTCTAACATTCATCCATCATGTACTTACGTAAAAGCCAACTCAAAAACCGTCCCCAAAAGGTAACCAAAGGCAAAGACAAGCCACACATGAAACCCAAGGCATAGTGGTCACCAAACTGACCAATTGGCATAGCGGCAAGCCCAATGTCGATGACAGGGACCCTTAGGCGCCAGCGACGCAAAAAGGTTGTAGAAGGGTCCTTCCACTTGGACCAGTCCCGGAGGCGAAACCGAAATAGTAATCATCCCCAAGGATCAACTTTATTAGATTTGGAAGAGGTTACATTCATACATAAACTGACCGGTCTCGGGGCCACCAACACGTGCTGGGCATTGTGCCTGGCTCGTGCTGGTAGAGGGAGCTGAGACCTGGCGACTGGATTCCTGGCACTAGTTGAGCTGCCCAACTTTCTGTCTGTCGGACTCCCCCTATAGTTCTGTTCTGATTCGGCGCACCCCCTCTGTTCTGAAACATAGTGCTTTCTGATAAAGCACGCTTTTTGGGACTTAGTTTTTATTTTGCTGATTAAGCCTGGCAAGCCTGGCATAATCAATCTGGCTCCCAGACATGGGTCCCGGGAGCCGTTCCGGTGGCAGAATCAACTTGCTTCCTGACTAGGCCATGACTCGAGCTACAGAGCTAGCTCATGACTTGTGACTACTTGACTGGCTCACCACAGGTCGGAGGCTCAGTCCTTGACGTTCTAACTTGCTCTGGGACCTTAGGGAGCATCACCCCTTAGAGTCTTACAGGGCACGTTGGGTGCACATTTACAACAGTTAAGCTCTTGGGGAACGGGCTCTAACCTGTCGGCTGAGTTGGATGGCTTGCTTGGGTGGAAGTTACCTGTTTATGGCTATCCAGTCTGGCGTGGTGCCAGGTTGGCTTCCAGCGCTCGTGACGAAGCTTTCAGTTGGTTAAGTCTGATATAAGTCAGACCGCTTGCTTGGATTGGATGTTACTCGTTTGTAACGAAGCTTCGAGTTGGTTAAGTTTGATGTATGTCGGGCGGCTTGCTTGGAGGGAAGTCACCCACATCGGGACCCCCAATCTGGCATGGCGCCAGGTTGTATCTCAATGTTGGTTTTCAGGAACTTCAAGTTGGTTAAGTCTGATCGTTGTTGGCGATTTGGCTGCTTGTATGTCAAGTGGGTTTGGATGGCAAGAGTTGAAGGCTGGGAAGCTAAGTTGTGGTTCCCGGCTCCCTTTGGGATGTCTGCGCTACATGTGGTATCAGAGCCGACTGGCCGGTCAGCTATGCGGATCTCACGGAAATGGCCCTGGTTTGGGGTTCATCAAGACAACTATTGTGCAAGGTGCTGCCCACAGTGTAAACACGGGTGCGTCCACAGTCGGGGTGGTCGGCAGAGCGAGGGACTTGAGGAGTCAACGTGCTGCCCTTGAGGTGTAAGCACGGTCAGTTCTCACGGTTCGGGCCTGGCGCTGTCTACACGTAGGACGGATGAGGCAAAGTGCTGCCTAGGGAGGTGAAAGCATGCTTGTGGGGTGCGGGGCAACATATTCGAACTGTACAGGTTAACCATTGATACAGAGATGTTGCTCGAATTCGGGTGTAAAGCACGGGTGGTTAGCTGCCGGTGCGGGATAGCTACCGATCGTTTAGCTATAAGGGCTATCGACCAAAAAGTGGTGGGGCATGACTGAGGCAATGTGTTGCTTAATGGTGAAAGCACAGATAGTTGGAGGGGTGTTCTATGTGGGATGATTCTGTGATTGATTTGTATGGGCGCGGCCAGGCAAAGGTTCGTTGGCAGGACCATCTCAAAGGGGGACCTTGTCTTTGTTACTTGTTAGTAAACCTGCCTGAGTGTCTTACTTGTATGTATTCGTGGTGAGTCTTAGTACTCGTGCTTTGCCTGGTTTGCATGATTGCTTGTGATACAAGGAGCTGATGGCTCGAGAAGGAACCTTTTCTTTGGAAGGCTGATACCATCAAACAAAGAGGACTACAGAATCTGTGGGGCGGATTTGCAGTTCAAGTATTCGCACGTGAACGGCAACGAAACGACTCAATGTTTGCAAAGGATGGATGGCTAGCCTATTTCTTGAGTTAGTATCATTTGCGACAACGCCCACCAGACGCAAGCAGGAAGTCAAAAGTTGGAAAGGGCAATTTCAGGGGAGATCTTCTATGGAGCAGTTGGTCTTCATTTTGGGATGGCCACCTTCGGAACTGAAACTCACTGAGCATGGGTGATATCCAGTATCAGTTGGGTTTTTCCTCAAAGGGGAAAGACTAGGATCCTCTTCAGAGATTGGCAACAAGTTGGATCGAGCCATAATCCTAGCAGATGGGAAGCAAAGTGTTGGAAAGGCTTTTTGTCCGAAGAACTCTACTCTAAGTCCGATCAGCTGATTTTATAAGTGGAGGGGAACTATCACACTCACCTCTCTCTTGGGGCAAATTTTGAATGAAAGTTGATCAAAATGGAGACAAATTCAAGGTGACCTAGCCATGCTCACACGAGGAATCTGGCGAACTTAGGACCTAATAAGTTGACAAGTTTTTGTTGTGGAAAGGAAAGTTTGTTATAGGCTTTCTCTGGACCAGCAATGATGAGGAAACATATGAGTACGCTGGCTTGTGTTACGTGTAAGACAGTTGATCAATGAAGGAACTGTGAAAATTGTGTCTTGCATGAGAGACTTGGTATTTCGAACGGACGCTAAGGGACAGTTCGCGTTGAGATCGGACTAGTGCAAACTCTGGGTGCATGTGTCTGATTCAAAGAGAGCTACTTGAAGCCAAGCTCGATGTACACTTCTTGTTTTTGACTGTGAGGCAACTGACCAGTGATGGAATTGTAAAAGTCAAGTTTTGCGCGACTGACATGGTGCTTCAAACAAACGCGAAGAGATAGTTCAGATGCGGATCAAACTGGTGCTACCCTTTGGCTTTCCACGAGGTCAATGGTTACATTTGGGCTGATTCAAAGAGCTACTTCAAGCTAAGTGAGAGGTGCATTGCGGAGTACTCAATCTTTGCCTACCTTAAAGAGCCAAGATGGAAAAATATCAAGATCAAGCTGGGACAAGGAGAGAAATCAAGGTGCAGAAGCAACAAGGCACGGAGTGGACCATAAAGTGGGCAATCAAACGATAAATCCTTTGGCTCAGGGAGCCTTGATACCTGTGCAGAACTGAACAAATTTGGAGCTCAGGGAGCTCAACACAAAGTGCATCAAGGACAAATCAGGAGCTCAAAGGAGTTCCAAAGTCGAAAGTCAGAAGCGACAGGGGCGAAGAATTCAAAGAAAGGCCACTGTCACCAGTTAATAAGGTTTTTGGGTTTTACGAAAGCGATATCAAATCTACGCTTTTCCCAGACAAAGAGATATTTTCAAGTTATGTAATCTTTCAGTACAAAGAGCTGAGACTCCGACTTGTGGTGTGCCAGCTTCAATGTTAATAAAAAGTGGCCAGTAAATTGAGTACTGTGCCAAATAGCTTAAATGTATAGTTATTTTAATTGGGAGACACCTTTACTTCAATCTGGCATCTGATGAGGACATTAGATTTCATAAACGTGGAGTGGATGTTGTAAACCTACCTTTACAAGCTTTACTTTCGGCGCCATCGGCGCCAGCTATGTCCCCGGCGCCGCTCCCAGCACCATTGTGACCAGAATCCAGCCGGCGCCAAGTTCCTATGGCTGAAAATCTTTGATCGGTTCTAGCGGAGTCCATAGAGCTCAGATCGATGTGCAATCACCTCACACGATCTAGGCATGATTAAAGGAAACCTGGGGATCAATAAAGTCTAGAGAGAGAAGATGACTTTCTAGAAAGAGAAAATCCTAGAGAGATAAAAACGTGCTTTACCAGCTTGGGTAGAGTGCTTGGTATGTGTAGCGCAGGCATCCCAAAGGGAGCCGGGAACCACGACTTAGCTTCCCAGCCTTCAACTCTTGCCATCCAAACCCACTTGACATACAAGCAGCCAACTCGCCAACAACGATCAGACTTAACCAACTTGAAGTTCCAAAAACCAACATTGAGATCCAACCTGGCGCCATGCCAGATCGGGGGTCCCGATGTGGGTGACTTCCCTCCAAGCAAGCCGCCCGACATACATCAAACTTAACCAACTCGAAGCTTCGTTACAAACGAGTAACATCCATTCCAAGCAAGCGGTCTGACTTACATCAGACTTAACCAACTGAAAGCTTCGTCACGAGCGCTGGAAGCCAACCTGGCGCCACGCCAGACTGGACAGCCATAAACAGGTAACATCCACCCAAGCAAGCCATCCAACTCAGCCGACTGGTTAGAGCCCGTTCCCCAAGAGCTTAACCCATGCACGTTCATGCAAGGAACACTCAGAACCACAAACCGCGATAGATATGGAAACAACCAGTTCCTGGACCAAATGGTCCCGACAGCATACCGCTGGCGCCACGGACCGAATGGTCCCGACGGCATACCGCTGGCATCCCGGGATACGACCCTCAGCTATGTGCCAAGTTAAAAATTTTGAAAGCGGCCTTACAACTGGCGCTTTTACCGAACACTGAAACCCAGAAGGTAGTCAGAGTCAGTTTGAGAAAAATCCCACTTTATTGATAAATCTGAGAAGGTTACATTTCAAGTGTGTGACCGACCCTAGTCTCTGGGGCGCTAGCATGCCAAGGCGAGAGCCATGACAACATTCCAGGAAGGGAGGCTGAGACTTGGTTGGAGCTCGCCCTGAGTCCCAACCCGCACTCCCCTATAGTATTGGTGTGATTCGGCACCCCCCTCACACCAAGCACTCTACCCAAGCTGGTAAAGCACGTTTTTCTCTCTCTAGGATTTTCTCTTTCTAGAAAGTCATTTTCTCTCTCTAGATTTTATTGATCCCCAGACTTCCTTTAATCATGCCTAGATCGTGTGAGGTGATTGCACATCGATCTGAGCTCTCTGGACTCCGCTAGAACCGATCAAAGATTTTCAGCCTAGGAACTTGGCGCCGGCTGGATTCTGGTCACAGTGGCGCCGGGGACATAGCTGGCGCCGATGGCGCCGGAAGTAAAGCTTGTAAAGGTAGCTTTACAACATCCACCCCACCTTTATAAAATCTGATGTCCTCATCAGATGTCAGATTAAAGTAAAGGTGTCTCCCAATTAAAATAACTATACATTTAAGCTACTTGGCACAGTGTTCAATTTACTGGCCACTTTTTATTAGTATTGAAGCTGGCACACCACAAGTCGGAGGCTCAGCTCTTTGTACTGAAAAATTACATAACTTGAAAATATCTCTTTGTCTGGGAAAAGCGTAGATTTGATATCGCTTTCGTAAAACCCAAAAACCTTATTAACTGGTGATAGAGGCCTTTCTTTGAATTGTTCGCCCCTGTCGCTTCTGACTTTCGACTTTGGAACTCCTTTGAGCTCCTGATTTGTCCTTGATGCACTTTGTGTTGAGCTCCCTGAGCTCCAGATTTGTTCAGTTCCGCACAGGTATCAAGGCTCCCTGAGCCGAAGGATTTATCGTTTGATTGCCCACTTTATGGTCCACTCCGTGCCTTGTTGCTTCTGCACCTTGATTTCTCTCCTTGTCCCAGCTTGATCTTGATACTTTTCCATCTTGGCTCTTTAAGGTAGGCAAAGATTGAGTACTCCGCAATGCACCTCTCACTTAGCTTGAAGTAGCTCTTTGAATCAGCCCAAATGTAACCATTGACCTCCTGGAAAGCCAAAGGGTCGCACCAGTTTGATCCGCATCCGAACTATCTCTTCGCGTTTGTTTGAAGCACCATGTCCGTCGCGCAAAACTTGACTTTCACAATTCCATCACTGGTCAGTTGCCTCACAGTCAAAACAAGAAGTGTACATCGAGCTTGGCTTCAAGTAGCTCTCTTTGAATCAGACACATGCACCCAGAGTTTGCACTAGTCCGATCTCAACGCGAACTGTCCCTTAGCGTCCGTTCGAAATACCAAGTCTCTCATGCAAGACACAATTTTCACAGTTCCTTCATTGATCAACTGTCTTACACGTAACACAAGCCAGCGTACTCATATGTTTCCTCATCATTGCTGGTCCAGAGAAAGCCTATAACAAACTTTCCTTTCCACAACAAAAACTTGTCAACTTATTAGGTCCAAAGTTCGCCAGACTCCTCGTGTGAGCATGGCTAGGTCACCTTGAATTTGCCTCCATTTTGATCAACTTTCATTCAAAATTTGCCCCAAGAGAGAGGTGTGTGATAGTTCCCCTCCACTTATAAAATCAGCTGATCGGACTTAGAGTAGAGTTCTTCGGACAAAAAGCCTTTCCAACACTTTGCTTCCCATCTGCTAGGATTATGGCTCGATCCAACTTGTTGCCAATCTCTGAAGAGGATCCTAGTCTTTCCCCTTCGAGGAAAAACCCAACTGATACTGGATATTCTGCACGTAGGACGGATGAGGCAAATTGCTGCCTAGGGAGGTGAAAGCACGGTCTGTACCTTGTGGGGTGCGGGGCGACATATTCGAACTGTACGGGTTAACCATTGATACAAAGATGCTGCTCGAATTCGGGTGTAAAGCACGGGTGGTTAGCTGCCGGTGCGGGATAGCTGCCGATCGTTTAGCTATAAGGACTATCGACCAAAACGTGGTGGGGCGTGACTGAGGCAATGTGCTGCTTAATGGTAAAAGCACGGATAGTTGGAGGGGTGTCCTATGTGGGCTTATTCCGTGATTGATTTGTATGGGCGCGGCCAGGCAAAGGTCCGTTGGCAGGACCATCTCAAAGGGGGACCTTGTCTTTGTTACTTGTTAGTAAACCTGCCTGAGTGTCTTACTTGTATGTATTCGTGGTGAGTCTTAGTACTCGTGCTTTGCCTGGTTTGCATGATTGCTTGTGATACAAGGAGCTGATGGCTCAAGAAGGAAACTTTTATTTTGAAGGCTAATACCATCAAACAAAGAGGACTACAGAATCTGTGGGGCGGATTTGCAGTTCAAGTACTCGCACGTGAATGGTAACGACACGACTCAATGTTTGCAAAGGATGGATGGCTAGCCTGTTTCTTGGGTTAGTTTCATTTTCGACAACGCCCACCAGACACAAGCAGGAAGTCAAAAGTTGGAAAGGGCAATTTCAGGGGTAGTCTTATGTGGAGCAGTTGGCCTTCATTTTGGGACGGCCACCTTCGGAACTGAAACTCACTGAGCATGGGTGATATCCAGAATCAGTGGGGCGGATTTGCAGTTCAAGTACTTGCACGTGAACGGCAACAAAACGACTCAATTTTTGCAAAGGATGGATGACTAGCCTGTTTCTTGGGTTAGTTTCATTTGCGACAATGCCCACCCAGCGCCAGGCCCGAACCACGAGAATTGACCGTGCTTACCCCTCAAGGGCAGCACGTTGACTCATCAAGTCCCCCGATCTGCCGACCACCCCGACCGTGGACGCACCCATGCTTACACTATGGGCAGCACCTTGCACAACAGTTGTCTTGATGAACCCCAAACCGTGGCCATTTCCGTGACATCCGCATAGCTGACCGGCCAGTCGGCTCTGATACCACATGTAGCGCAGGCATCCCAAAGGGAGCCGGGAACCACGACTTAGCTTCCCAGCCTTCAACTCTTGCCATCCAAACCCACTTGACATACAAGCAGCCAACTCGCCAACAACGATCAGACTTAACCAACTTGAAGTTCCTGAAAACCAACATTGAGATCCAACCTGGCGCCATGCCAGATCGGGGGTCCCGATGTGGGTGACTTCCCTCCAAGCAAGTTGCCCGACATACATCAAGCTTAACCAACTCGAAGCTTCGTTACAAATGAGTAACATCCAATCCAAGCAAGCGGTCTGACTTACATCAGACTTAACCAACTGAAAGCTTCGTCACGAGCGCTGGACGCCAACCTGGCGCCACGCCAGACTGGACAGCCATAAACAGGTAACCTCCACCCAAGCAAGAACTCAGCCGACAGGTTAGAGGTCGTTCCCCAAGAGCTTAACCCATTCACGTTCATGCAAGGAACACTCAGAACCACAAGCCGCGATAGATATGGAGACAACCAGTTCCTGGACCAAATGGTCCCGACAGCATACCGCTGGCGCCACTGACCGAACGGTCCCGACGGCATACCGCTGGCGTCCTGGGATACGGCCCTCAGCTATGTGTTAAGTTAAAAATTTTGAAAGCGGCCTTACAACTGGCGCTTTTACCGAACACTGAAACCCAGAAGGTAATCAGAGTCAGTTTGAGGAAAATCCCACTTTATTGATAAATCTGAGAAGGTTACATTTCATTGTGTGACCGACCCTAGTCTCTGGGGCGTTAGCATGCCAAGCCGAGAGCCATGACAACATTCTAGCAAGGGAGGCTGAGACTTGGTTGGAGCTCGCCCTGAGTCGCAACCCGCACTCCCCTATAGTATTGGTGTGATTTGGCACCCCCTCATACCAAGCACTCTACCCAAGCTGGTAAAGCACGTTTTTATCTCTCTAGAATTTTCTCTTTCTAGAAAGTCATTTTCTCTCTCTAGATTTTATTGATTCCAGGCTTCCTTTAATCATGCCTAGATCGTGTGAGGTGATTGCACATCGATCTGAGATCTCTGGACTCCGCTAGAACCGATCAAAGATTTTCAGCCATAGGAACTTGGCGCCGGCTGGATCCTGGTCACAGTGGCGCCGGGAGCAGTGCCGGGAGCAGCAGGGGCGCTGCTGGCGCCGGGGACATAGCTGGCGCTAGAAGTAAAGCTTGTAAAGGTAGCTTTACAACAGTTACACACTTGAAATGTAACCTTCTTAGATTCATCAATAAAGTGGGATTTTACTCAAACTGACTCTGATTACCTTCTGAGTTTCAGTGTTCGGTAAAAGCGCCAATTGTCCAAATTTTTATGTTGGCACATAGCTGAGGGTCGTATCCCGGTACGCCAGCGGTATGCCGTCGGGACCATTCGGTCCGTGGCACCAGCAGTATGCTGTCGGGACCATTTGGTCCAGGAACTGGTTGTTTTCATATCTGTCGCGGCTTGTGGTTCTGAGTGTTCCTTGCATGAACGTGAATGGGTTAAGCTCTTGGGGAACAGGCTCTAACTTGTCGGCTGAGTTGGATGGCTTGCTTGGGTGGAAGTTACCTGTTTATGGCTGTCCAGTCTGGCGTGGCGCCAGGTTGGCTTCCAGCGCTCGTGACGAAGCTTTCAGGTGGTTAAGTCTGATGTAAGTCAGACCGCTTGCTTGGATTGGATGTTACTCGTTTGTAACGAAGCTTCGAGTTGGTTAAGTTTGATGTATGACGGGCGGCTTGCTTGGAGGGAAGTCACCCACATCGGGCCCCCCGATCTGGCATGGCGCCATGTTGGATCTCAATGTTGGTTTTCAGGAATTTCAAGTTGGTTAAGTCTGATCGTTGTTGGGGAGTTGGCTGCTTGTAGGTCAAGTGGGTTTGGATGGCAAGAGTTGAAGGCTGGGAAGCTAAGTCGTGGTTCCCGGCTCCCTTTGGGATGCCTGCGCTACACATGGCGCCAGGTTGGATCTCAATGTTGGTTTTCTAGAACTTCAAGTTGGTTAAGTCTGATCGTTGTTGGCGAGTTGGCTGCTTGTATGTCAAGTGGGTTTGGATGGCAAGAGTTGAAGGCTGGAAAGCTAAGTTTTGGTTCCCGGCTCCCTTTGGGATGCCTGCGCTACACTCATCTCTAATATTTATTGAATAGTCCTACTACTTTCTCTTCAAAGTTCGGTGAACACACGGGCTACAATCTACAAACAGTGAGAGTGCTCCGTAAATCAGGATTGAGAGTCAATTTTGAACTTTTGGGTATTGCAAGCAGTGCTCGTAAAAACGTTTTAAATTAACTTATAAAAAACCCACCAACTTACTATGGAGTTAAAATAAAACCTTGAAACGTGTGATTTCTAGCTAAAATTAGTGGATTTTGAGCCATATAAAAAATGAATTTTACAAATGGGCTATTTGTATTTGTTGGTTTTTTAGCTAGCATTGCATGCAATTGAATGAGAATGAAGCTCTATTTATTGCGTGAGTCATGACTAAGTGGAAAGCCCCCACCCGATATTAATAAAGAATGCTCACTTTGTCATTAACTAAAGCCCAATAGGTAACCATACCCTAAGTGATAACTCGGACCCACTTGGAGATGTCTTAATCTACAACTAGCCTCGTTAAATTTTCCTTAGATTTCACTTGAAAGAAGGGTATTAATGGAGGCCTTGATGTGAGACTGGATGGAGGTAGTGCATCTTGGTTTTATAGGGGGCTTGAACTTGGGACCAAAAAAACTTTGAGTGCCAAGCTAACAAATTTAGCCAATCCCGTTGGGTGGATGGAGGTAGTCAAGGTAGCGCAAACGAGGGGATTGGAGTCATTACACAACATAATGCGTACAATATAGGCTGTTGTTGGGGGTATTCCCAACAAAGTGTAAATAAATAAAATTCTCCAATAAAATGTATTAGTATGAAGATCTGGTGAAGATCAAGCACAAAAAGTGATTTTGAACCCTCGCAAACAATGAAATTTTCACTTCGTACGAGAGTTAACTCTCGTAGAGAATTCTATAGTGAGATCTGACCCAGATCCAGCTACTATGAAGCTTGTGAGAGTTACTTCCCAGAGATTTGAAAGATATCAAGTTTTTTACCTGCAAAAAACAGCTAAAGAACCCTCACACAAGATAACCATCGCAGACCATATTAGTGGAAAGGTCTGCATCAGATCTAGCTACTGTCAAAATCTCAGGTCAATCAGTGCAAGGAGTAAAAAGTTATCAAGGAAAAACCACCATAAAAGGCCTAAAATTCATTCCGGCCTATCAGATCGATCAGATCCTTGAAGATCTAGACTGCATCCTACTGTATAAACAAGATCCAATCACTTTGGAACCCACCATCGGATGAATCTGAGATCGGGACGATCAATAGCACAAAGGCTAGAAAATCAGGCACACCTTCCCAGATTAGCAGCTGTGCAACAAGAGGCAGAACCGGAACCAGCACCAATGGATCCAATGGGCCAACCCGTACCTATCGCACCCTTGCATGCAGTTTGGAGAGTACCACGGATGGAGATACCAAAATATGACGGATCATCAGATCCCATCCGATTCCTCCATATCTACGATCAAGCTTGTGAAATCTACGACGAATGGACACCTGCAGAGAAGCTGATGCTATTTTCTATGTCCTTGCTTGCAGTGGCTCAAGATTGGTTTTTCAACCTGTCAGAGGAAGAGAAATCCACCTGAGAAGCGGTTAAAACGGCTCTCATTACGCGCTTTAAACCAAGAAAGTTCTTGGAAGACTCGTTTCTCCTGCTAAGCAAAGTCAAGATGGGAAAACGAGAAAGGGTCCGGGACTATATTGAACAGGTCAAACATCTACGATCCGAGTGTAGTGAAACCCTGACTCCCGATCATGCGGTGATCATGTGGTTCCTAGCCGGATTACCACGAAACATCAGAAGAGAACTGAAACGACGGGAGTAGTACGCTACTCTGCAAGAAGCTATGGAAGATGCCATCAGGGAGGAGGATGAGGGATCTGACGACGAATATCGTTCCACCCACACTCCTACTCCCTCGATCGCATCATCATCATCAAACGCATTCGCTCTATCCACAGAATTGTTGTTGGAGCAAATGACAAAATTACACAAACAACAGATGGAGCAACTTATGGCGTAGTTTGACCAGAAACTGAAGGCCTTACAAGGAATTGTAGTAGTAACTCCAAATCAACAGGAACCAAACCAACTACAGTATCCTCGACGAGAAAATGTATGGTGTTCAGTATGCACACAAAACCATACAACGAACGAGTGTCCAGTCCTAAAGCAAAATCTGAGACTGACACATAGATTCTGTCTATGCAATGCAACATTGCACGATACGACATTTTGCCCATTTAACCCCAGGGTTGTTCAACAGAAGAGAGGTCCTTACCAGACTTCTTATCCTTATCATGAAGGGGCACCTAACGCGGCACCAAGGTACGGCGCACCCAATCAGCCACAACGCATGGCCTTACCTGCTCCACCAGGGCCAGCCAATCAACAAGTGGCCCAATTAAACTTGACAGCAGCGGAACAATAAATGCAAATGCCACCTCAACCTGAGAAGCAGCAGTTGTACAAACCAGATGAACCATTTATGGATCCTGCCATAAATGAATATGTTTCGGCCTATGCAGCTCAAACTCAACGTCAAGGTGGAAGAAATTACGGCTGCTACGGATGCGGCGAGGGACACGGAATTGCAGAATGTCCCTACAAGGGACAATATACAACCTCCTGTCGGGATTGCGGCTATGGACATTGTTTCAAGAATTGTCCATTTAAACCTGGAACCAGTGCACCTCTTAACCTCATTTCCATACAACAATTAGCAGTTCCAGCGGGGATGCCATCGAAAGGTCGACACGACCACGCTCCTATGTTAGCTGTTACGCGAGCACAGAAGAGGAAGGAAGTGGCTCCCTATCCACCACCATCGATCATTGACGACCAACCCTCAACTTCAACATCATATCCAAATGTGAGAGAAGATAGGAGACAGTACCAGAAAATAAGACACTGGGTACAAAAAGCACAAGAGGAGACAAAAGAGCAAGAACGAAACAATCCCACAGAACCTCCAGTCGGCGTCGAACGAGAAACGCAAATGGGCTCACCATTGCGCACTGATCAGAATGATCGGTTGCACCAACATGAACCACCTTTTCACATGGTGGAACTTGAGAAACCACGCATTGAAAGGCTCACACTCTTGCTGTCAAGCCACGTTAGTTTACCACTCGGAGAACTACTGCGGATTGCACTATCATTCAGAGGTCACTATCATTCAGAGACGGATGTCATGAGATGGACGGATGCATTAGCAACTATTGTTTGCCATGCATGTTATATGAATCAGATCCAGAACCGAATACATCTTCACCCAAATGTTACACTATGGACACACCAATCACATTTGGGGTGAATATGATAAACGTAGCATGGCTGTCAGGGGAGCCAATTGAGAACCCAGTGGACGATGATCTAGTCCCTTGGCAGCATGCTCTAACTTATAATAAGGAGATTGAACTGACTAATGAACAAGTCCTACACCACATGGACCCAGATCGTTACGGAACCAAGAAGGTACCAGCTCAACCACCACAAAGGTCTGCTATGGCGAAAGTCTCAAGGATCGATCCACCCAAGGCACATGCGAATAAGAAGAATCAGTTGAAGCAACGCTACAACCAGGTGATCCGATGGAGTGACCTACCCGAAGAGGCAATAGCTACAGTAGACGGTGATATTCGCAACCATGAGGCGAATGTCACAATAGTCCTGAAGAAAGACAACAAGGATGAACCCACCAAAATGACGAAAAAGAGCAAAAAGAAGACGTTGGATTCCTTGAAGTCAATCAAGTTGGACTCAGATACAGCGTCATCTTCTACACAGGTGATAGAAAATAAAAAAATGACTAGTCGGGCCAAGATCAATATGTTGAAAGAGGAATTACGACGAGCTCCAGTTCACGAGATGCTTGATACTTTCAAGAATTATACATTGGACGACGTGGTAATCATGATGCCGCAAGCCCAACGAGGACCTGATCAAAGTCAGGCACCAACTGAACAAGTCTTTGAGGGACCTGCATGAACACAGCCGATGAATCTTGCAGAACCAGGAGAAGAAGAAAGGATAGTGCATGTGGGAGAGCAGTTAACACCCACGCACTTCAAGAGACTACGATCCTTGTTGGTGGAATATAAAGACTGTTTTGCCTGGAGCTATAGTGATCTAAAGGGCATTTCGCCAACAGTAGTCCAACACACCATACCTTTGGTGGACGGAACAGTCCCCAAGGTAAGCCATTACTGCCGCTGCAATCCGAGTTATACAAAGCTGATCACGCAAGAGTTGCAAAAACTTATGGATGCAGATTTCATTTATGAAATCGAACACACGGAATGGGTATTGCCGATAGTTATAGTACCCAAGAAGAATAGTAAAATGCGTATCTGTGTGAATTTGAAGGCGCTTACTGCAGTCACCAACAAGGACCATTTTTCTTTACCATTTACGGAAAGTGTCCTCGATAGAGTAGCTGACGACGAAGCCTACAGTTTTCTGGACGGCTTCAGCAGCTACAACCAGCTAAAAATAGCCCCCCAGGACCAGCACAAGACAACATTCGCCACGAAATGGAGAACTTATGCCTATGAAGTGATGCCATTCAGACTTTGCAATGCCCCAAGCACTTTTCAGCAAGTCATGCAGGCGGCATTCAAAGATTATTTGCAAAAATTTTTGGAAATTTTCTTGGACTATCTGTGCGTGCATGGACCAGATTCAGAACACTTATCCAATTTGGAAAAGGTCTTACAAAAATGCCACAAATACCAGATCTCCCTGAATCCAGAAAAATGTCATTTTTGGGTGACACATGGCTTGATACTCGGCCATATAGTGTCAAGACACGGGATCGCCACAGATCTATCAAAGATCAGGATCATTGTTGATCTACCACCACCGGGGACGATCCGCAAGGTCTACATTTTCATGGGTCATGCTAACTATTATAGGATCTTCATTCTTGATTTTGCGGAGTTAGCCAGACCAATTTACAAGCTCACAACGGATCCACATTAAAATGAGAAAGCTCTAAAGGCTTTCCAGAAAATTAAGGATGCATTGTCTTAGCACCAATCTTACGACCACCCAATTGGTCCATTGAGTTCCACGTGCATATAGACGCATCGAAGTATGCAGTTGGAGCAGTCTTAACCCAGCCAGGTGAACACAAAAAGGATTTTTCAATCCGATTTGCAAGCCGACAGCTCAGTGATACCGAAATGAATTATTCAACCATAGAGCGGGAAGCACTGACAATGATCTATGCAGTTAAGAAGTTTCGACACTATTTGATGGCCACACATTTTGCTTTTTATACGGACCATCAACCCTTGCTATATCGCGTTAATAAAACTTGCAACATCGGGAGAATCACCAGATGGCTCCTTTTGTTGTTGGAATTTGATTTTCGGATAGTAGTTCGCAAGGGAAAACAGCACTACATGGCAGATCATGTGTCACGAATCAAGGGAAAGGAGATTGCAACCCAACCCGATGATGAGCTGGCAGATGCTGCCTTATTTTACGTGGATACAGGACCAGAATGGGCTGCCGACATTGTTGAATATCTAATGCGGGGCCAACCAGACAAATCACTACCAAAGGCGGAACATCGGAAATTGATCTTGAAGGCTAGATCTTATCAGCTGATTGCCGGCCGGTTGTACCGAAGAGGTCCAGACGGAATTCTTCGACGGTGTATTCTTCCTCATGAAACCACCCAGATCATTTTACTTTCACATGAAGGCATGGGTGGAGGTCATTTTGCATCTGACATTACAGTTCGCAAGATCTTGCAATCAGGATGTTGGTGGCAACCGATTCATAAAGACACAGAGGAATACTTGAAAAAGTGCGATGTGTGCCAAAGGGCAAGGAGACCAACGAGATTGAACTATGATCTACTGCATCCAGTCTTAGCCCAAGCACCGTTCGAAAAATGGGGATTGGATAATATTGGTCCAATTCACCCTACAGCAAGGAGTTCCCAGGCTCAATACATAATCGTAGCCACAGACTACCTCACCAAATGGGTCAAAGCCAAGGCAGTAAGAGTAGTTGACGCTAGGACCACTGCCAAGTTCCTTTATGAAAATATCATTGTGCGCTTCGGGTGCCCGGTGGAACTAGTCAGTGATTGCGGAAGCCATTTCATCAACAAGACCATCAAGGTCCTGTTGGAGAAATTCTTCGTGATCCACAGAACCAGTATGCCTTATTATCCTCGTGGTAATGGGCAAGCATAATCATCCAATAAGATCCTGTGTAGCATGCTCACGAAAACAGTTGAAGCTAGCAGATCAGATTGGGAACACAAGTTGCATGCTGCATTGCGGGCATTCAGGACAACATATAAAGGGAGCACTAATCAAACACCCTTCCAATTGGTATATGGTCAGGATGCTGTGATGCCAGTAGAGTTTTTAGTTCCTTCAGTAAGGATTGCCACCGCGCAACATCTTAATGAGTCCAAATCTCTACAGCTACTCCACGAAGCTCTGCATAAACTCTGTGAAACACGCTTACTAGTTGTGCATGCGCTGGTAGCTGAAAAGGAAACACACAAAGCTTGGCATGATCGCATATTACAAAAGAAGGATCTTCGTTCAGGAGATCTGGTCCTGATGTATAAAACCAAGGCGATAAAGGGAAAGTTAAAATTCACGGGCGAAGGTCCTTATAGGATCAAGGAAATTCTTAATCATGGGGCCGTGAACTTAGAACAGCTTGATGGGACGCCCTTCGACACACCCATCAATGGTAGCCGGTTGCACAAGTACTGGCCACCACAGTAAGACAGATCCAGATTGGGGGTGGCACATTTCAAAAAGCTAATTTGCTCACCCATCACCACTAGATCTAAGGAGATCAAGCCAAATCAAGCTAAATCCATCAAGATTCAGCCAGATCTGGCAAGATCGGAGAAATCCATGAGAATCCAAGGAGGATCTAGATCATGATAGGGTAAAAAAAGAAGTAGATCATTAGATTGGCTGAGGGATCTACTACCAAGAATCCATCAGAACTTCCAGAGCACTACCAACAGTTAGATTAAGCCTGGATGAAGCTGATTACTAGTTTGCAAAAGTTAAAAATAAAAAATTCTCGAGATCTCATCAAAAAACACTCTGAAGGAGCACTTTTTTCATGATTTTTTGAGATCCCCTAGGAGATAGCTCTTGAAAATTGGACAGTCACTAGATCTGACCTAGATGCATCCATGAAAAGCTCTTTCATCATTTTGTAACATATGCAAGAGTTCCTAGAAGCAAAATTTTTAGAACCCTCGCAGAGCATCAAGGTCAACTTACCAACTCTCGCAAGGTGCCTAAGTGGAATCAGAACAGTGAAATTAGCCTGCCTACATGGTCTGATCTTGAAAATCCAATCACATGAACAAGTTGTACGAGAGATCACTTCCTGCGAGAGTTGAACCCTCGCAGACAGCCTGAACCCTCGCAGAACCTTCGCATGGCAGTCAAATCACCTTCTAAACTCTCGCAGACTTCCCTGAGGTCTTAGAATTTTGTGAAGAAGGTGCCTGCCAAACAGGTGATCCAGCGTGACATCCCTGAGGCCACGCAGATTTGGCCTCTACCCTCTGACACTTTGATCCAACCATGGCTACAGACAGCCGGACCCCTCCTTGAGGCAATGGGTTTTACTCAGTGCTCTTCCATTCTGAGATTAACATGGGCCTCGCCCTTCACACTTACGCCACCTGGGATGAGGACAAAGCTCGTTTCCACTTCTTGTACCAAGGTACCACATACAAGGTCATGACTCGATGATCACCGTTGGCATTATGTCCGGTGATCGTCAACCCATCTCCCATCGCCACGCCAAAGCTTTGATCAAACCCTTCGTCACCCAAACTACACCAGAAATCCCCATCCAGACTAACAATGGTTACCTCATAGAAGCTATCACGGAACCCGTCATCCAAACAGCTGCGCATGTTGAATAACTTTATGGTTATTTCAACATTTCGCAAGGACAGAATTCAGTCTACGCTGCTGAGTCAGATAGTGGAATCCTTTCTGGAATTTCCTAACCCCTTTGTTGTGCCATATGACTAGCATAGCTTCCTTATTTGAGAACTAACAAACTCCATCAAACCCAACAACCGTGAGCGAATCGCAGCTATTGTGTAACTTTGCCTGTGCACTTCTCGAGGCGAAAGTGCATGGTTTCCAACGCTCATCCCTCCTATCTACCCTTGTGCCACATACTAACCTTTACTCACCATCTCAAGCATCTATCTCCTCCCAACCTGTAGTCATTAACACAACGGCCAGCAAACAAATGCGTGTTGCTGCCTCTACTTCCACATCTCCACCTGTCACCCAAAGACGTGTCTCCACAGGCGCAACTTACACTTTTAGAAGCAGAGAACACGCACCTGGGGACGGAGGTTAAAGCCTCACAAGACGAAAAGCTCGTCTGGTTAGCTCAATTGGCACTGGACACAAGGCCGCTTTCCCAATCAGAGATGAATCTTCTACGGCGTCGGGTGCATATTTATAGCCAAACCCTCAACAGCTACCAGGTGGAGTTCAATAAGTATCGGACAAGCGCAACGCAAGAGCTCGCCCAGGCCAAACAAGCCCTCAAGGCATGCCATAAATACATGGAAACAAAGGCCCAGCCTAGCCCAGCCCCGTGGTAATTCCACCACCACCTAATTTTGACGCTACACAGGCTCGTGCCAGCCAAGATCAGAGCCAGTAGGCAGGAGGGGGATTTCAACCAGATCAAGGGTCCGAAGGCCAAGACCAAGGGCAGACAGATGTGGCCACTGAGACACGAGACCAGAGCCAAGGAGCAACCACCAGCCAGGGACAAGCAACATCATCCAGAGGGTCACAAACGATATCTCCAACTGGGCCTTCCGAAGATTGAAATCCGTGGAGGAGAACATCAATGAATTTTTATCCAAATATCCCCACGAGTCATCAAGAGACGGCTGGCAGATATCATTCTCAGCTCAGACCATCAAGGGAAAAGAACTGCAAGCCTTAACTGCCCTCCAACCACAACCGGAGTGGCGACAACAGTTATTTGAGAGAGACCCTGTGGCCATCAGGGCTTACGTGACGAGTCCGCAACAGTTACGGGTGAATGCGCATTTTCTGCCATGTCCAAGAAGATCCAAATGGGCGGAATGTGGCACTCCTCTAGACCAGATTACACTCAACAATTTCAACTGGCCAATCATCAATCCGAACATGGGTGGACAACGGATGTAGATGCCAAAAGGGCTCTCTCCGCATTTGCCAGTCACTACATCAATTGTCCCGATCTCACAATCCGCGCGGCAACCACTTACACCCGGGACTTGGAATATTTAATGAGCATTGAAACAAAATGGGATGATTTCCTTCCCTCCATATTTCTTGATCCAAAATAAGGTGCTCGCTTCCGACAAAGTTGAAGACCAGCTGCCAATCGCTCGCATATATTACCGAGCTGCATTCCTTGGAGATCCTTGGACGAAACGATTCCAAGCATGGGTGGATCAGGAATGGCTGACAGGAGTACACAAGTCCTTCCACATGCCAAAGGACTCGAAGAAACTGGACCGTCTCAACTTCATAGAAGACGTTACAAGATATCTCATCCACCAGAGGCGGTCCAAGAGAACGCTCTACTAAACCGGCAGAGTGCCGAGGGACCGGCACTACTTCAGGTTGTGGATCCTGTTGGGGGTATTCCCAACAAAGTGTAAATAAATAAAATCCTCCAATAAAATTTGTTGCGAGGGCATGGCATCCTGCGTGTATAATCCCATGGCCCAATGAGCAAGCAATTGAAGTTGTAAATAAAATAAACTTGACTTGGGCCTTGTAATTAAAATAAAACTAGAGGCCTAATGTCATTTTTAAACTTAGAGATCACTTCTAGAGTTGGGTCCAAATTGGGACTCACATGAATCTTGTGATTTCTAATGTACTTTTTGTGGACCCTTGGATCAAGTTGGGTCCAAGATGAATGGTTAGGATCATCGTGAATATTATCCAATAAGATTGAGGGGCAAGGGCCTTCCCCAATTTATAAAAAGACACCATTTGTACACTATTTCCATGCTTAATGAGAAGGAGAAAACTCTACCATTTTTGGAAGAGAAGCATCCTCATTTGCTATTTACTACTGGTATTGCTCTTGGTTGTGTTTTCTATTGCTTTCTATTTCCATGTTTATTGTTTGCCATAATGAATGTTTTTCCATTAGCAAGCATAAGGAGCATTTGAGCTAACCTCCACCCTCACTCTCTTTCTCTCTCTTTCTCTTCTCTTCTCAGTCTCTTCTTCTCCATTCTTTCCCTTCAACCAAACCATGATGAATGTTAGTGTAGAGGAGTAGAGTTAAAGAGGAGTAGTATAGTGGTGAGTAGAGTTAAGGGAGAAAGTAGGAAATTAACTGAAAGTAGCATCTATGCATAGTTAGGCACCTATCCAGTGATCTAACCTTTGTTGACAAGCGGAAGGGCTATACTACGAGAGATCTTCGACCCCACAGCTATGAGGCAAAAGATAAGAGGCATGAGCGGTATCTAGATAGGAGACATAGATGGAGCGATGGAGGAGCCAAGCGGCAAAAGAATTGAGACGTATTTATGGAGCCAAAGCCACCCACCCATTTGTTAGATAACCTCAAGAGTTCTCTATAAATTAGAGTGCCAAATATACTATGTTCGTAGGGACACCTTTAACTCAAACTGAAACCCAATAGCCTTACTATAAGTGGTTGCAACACCATTAGTTAGTCAAATGATTCACTAATTGGGTTTCTCCCATTTATGTAAAAGCAAACTAGCCCCAATGTCAACTCATTGTAATTTCATGATTGAGTTTGCATTTGACAACCTCCAACAAAGATGCACATTAGTCTCTTGAAGTTCGCCATTTTACCCTCTTTGAAGTTCACTAGTATTTCTCACTAGGAAACATAAATCTAGAATGCCCAATTGTTACTAAAGTGCAAGCGATATAATATATGTTTATGGTCATTAGTAAAATGATACATTTACCAACGTGCCAAATGGCTCAAAAATCTATTTTTGGACTAAGAATGAAGTTGTAAAAAAGACTTTGTCATCTTCATCAAATTATTTGGAATTCCTTTTGTTGGTCCTAAGAAATGGATTTAGACACAGTTGTTGGCCTCATGCAAGAATGTGTTGGAGTGCATCAACTCAAGTTTTAGATGCTTGGTTAAAAGGGCTCTATGAGAATAGGTTGTATACATGTCAATAATGTCAAAATTTGAGACCTCCCAATAAGTTACCTAAATTGTTAATTTTCTTTTCAAAACAAAAGGTAGTTTCATGCATTGTATGAGTCACATCATATACTTGAACTGATTGTTATGGGCATATTTGGTTAAGGACCTGGAATAGTCCTAATATGGTAGACCGGCCCTCCAATGTTCAAGATTATTGGTCACGTTGTGATTTAATTCCATGTCAAGGCCTGTTTGTGACTAATTACCTTGAGAGGACCCAGACACTCTAATTGAGACATATGGAGTATTGCATGCTTGTGTGATGGATATAGGCAGGAGGACTGCATGAAGAGATGTGATCTATGTATAGTTGACCTACATGGAGATTGCATGGTTTCATGCACAGGACGCTACTCTCTATATAATGCATCTTGGTTTTAAGGGGGCTTGATCTTGGGACCAAAGGAACTTTGGATGCCAAGCTAACCAATTGAGCCAACCCTTGAATATATTACTCTCTACTCTCTATATAATGCTTCTTGGTAATTGTCCCATCGACATATTGGGTTTAGGTTAGCAGTTTCTCTCTTCTCCTCTTCCTTGAATATATTACTCTCTACTCTCTATATAATGAGGTGGGAATTCTCCCATCGACATATTGGGTTTAGGTTAGCAGTTTCTCTCTTCTCCTCTTGCTTCACATGGCATGGATTGGGGGCTAGATCCAGGTTTGATCTAGGTTTGGTTGGGAGGTTTGGCTTCATAGTCTCTCCTATTGTGTTCTCCTATCCTCATCTTAGGGGTTATCCTTGAGGGTCTTAACATTGGTATCAGAGCCTGACTAAGATGCGGTCTTGGATAGGAGTGGAGGCAAGCTCTACATCGAATTGGAAGCTAGGAGCACTTGGAGTAACATCCCGGTTGAGTGCTATTTTCTCAATGGGATTGGAGTCACTAATTCCGGTGGTCAGCACACATTTCGAAATTGGTAGAGTGCACTTCTACATGGTTGATTTTGGTAAAGATGCTGCGAATTAGCTTGAATTCATTTGTAATTCCCTGTTTCTTGAGGAATCTTCCAATTGAGGTGAATGATCTGCTTTGATGGATCTGGTTGCTTGTTTTATGGTTAAATTCTGCTGGGTTAAAAGACTAAATGATTTGCATAAATCCAAAATTGTCCTGAATCTGGTTATGGAATTTTGCTCATTGACAAATTGATGGTGAATCAATTTATCCAAAAGTATGAACTGAAAATGAAAATAATTGGATTCCAGTACGTGCTTGTGAGGATTTGAAACCTTTTATGTTCTGAATCCTCCGGCTAGAATGCATGATTGTGGACAGAATTCGGGTTTGCTGTTATTTAGTTTTGCTGGTTCTTAGCAGAGTGCTTGGGTAATGACAATTGAACTCCATGTTTGTGGACTAAACAGTCCCCTGTGGAAGCAATTTTGGTGATACTAAGATGTTAGTAAATCATAATTGTTTGGAGTTGTTTAAAGAACATGCAGTTAGAGACCTCTGAGAAACGTTTTATGGGGTCGTTGCCTTTGTGAAGATTTGAGAGTGGTAAACCTGATGACGTTTTTCCCAGTCCTCTCTAGACATTTAAGCTGTCCTGATCTATATGTTGATAGAAATCTGGTATCTTGGCAAATGGCACCAGTTTTGTAACACCAGCCTTGTTGACAAACCAGATGGTTAAAGGCCATGGAATGCCTAGCAGGATGATTTCTGATTAATACAGAGACTTGAGATGATCGTTGTGGGTCGTTTGGATCTGTTTAAAATTTGTTTGCTGTTTTTCCTTTTTGGTTCAGTCTGATTTCTTTTGCCGTTGGAAATCGCTGTTGATGGAAAGAACAATAGCTTCACCAGTAGCTTCGCTCTTCTGGTTGATCCAATTCTTCATGGTCTGAAAGCACTGGGAGATCTGAACCTGGGTTGCACCTCGTGGTTCCCTTGATGACAGCGATTGGGTGTCATGATGGCTATTGTGTGCCAGGGGAGGGAGAAGATTGGTGTTGTGAAAGGCGGCGCAGCCATGTCTGAGGTTTTCAGAGTAAGCTAAAACCCGAGTGGTTTGAGGTAAAACATGCATCTGGAAGATCCATTCCAGCAGTAAATGCATGCCCTCTATTTTCCACAGAGATGGAGACTGACGATGATTGAGCTGCAGATATGGCAGAAGAAGGGCGTGATCGAGCCTTGCTTTAGCTTGTACATTCTCTCTGTCTCTCGATGTGGATGAGGCTGACACATCGTGAATGAACCTGTGGCAGCCCTGGATGAGGGTGAGAAACCCTTATGGTAGCATGTGGTTTTTTCAAACCCTTGTGTTAAGTGTGGCCTTGCATGTACATTGTGGTCAAGAAAGTTATGATGATTGAAAAATGGTCGGCAATTTTTGGAATTGGCTAATTGTTTGCATCAGTGCTTTTACATGCCTGTTAATCAAGGCTTGAAAATGATTTTGACATTTCTTAGCTGTGAGTTAGTTCGAAATCGAATTTCTAGAACAACTTTGGAAGTTCAGGCTAATAACACCCAATTAAAGAAATTTCGATTTCTTGGTGTTTGTTTGTCAAAATTTAACCTTGGATAATATGCATGTCACTTTGACATTTTCGGCTAAGCCGATTTTTTGGAACTTGAGTACCATTGTTCGTGGTCAAGCAATATTAATTGGTTTCCAGTGCAATTCCTTTTTTTTGAAGCCAATCTTGACGGAACGAAGGGAGTGGTATAGTTCTCAGGCATATACCCGGTCTACAAATCTGATTCCTTGGTACAATGCTATTTAAACCAATTAATTCTGGAGTACTGGTACTCCCAGTGGATAGAGTTAAATTGTGTTTTGTTTTCTCCTTTTCAATCGGTAGAACATCGATCAGTTGGTTATTATGATTTTGATCATTTAGGTCATTAAAATTGAACAAACCAAAGCTTTTGAGATACTAGTTAAATAATTAATGGTGGAAAATTCATTGTATTTGGAGGTATTTCTTTATTCAACAATATTATTTGGAGTGAATATAGGAGGGGTGAAGTGGTGGAATAAAATTCTATTTGGAAATCTGTAGATTGCATAGTTTCGGAAGAGAACCAATTGTGGTATAGAAATGAGATTTGATCTGAAAGTAATTTCACATAGATTCAGAGTAAGATATCTAATTGGAACTTTTCAAATAAGAGGAATTCTCTAGGGATTGTAGGGACAATCTGGATCTAGAGCAGGTTTGAAAGTTGAATCATTGTCTATAAGTAGTACGGTAAATGGTCAAAGGTTACTAATTCCATTTTGGTTGGAATAGAAATAATTTTGATCAGAAGTTAAGTCTGAGAGTTTTGTACTGGATCAACCTAATCTTAGTTTGAGTACTAGGATTAAAGAGGGGTTGATTGAGTGGATGAAATTATGTAATTAGAGGTAAGTTGGATTGGAAAACTGTTGAGATTGAATGTTATTTGTCTCAAAGATTTCTTGGATATGTTATTTACTCATGAGAAATAGAAAATCTTTTGTAGTTGAGTTACAAGATTTCAATGAGATATGTGAGTAACATATGTGGGTTCTGGAGGAATCTGCCAGATAAAAAATGTGTTTATGTATTGGGTCATAGTGAGATTATTCACATATGTGCACGATTAATCTTGTATGAATCTACTGTGTATTTCTGGTTACTAGGGTTATTTGGTGCACTTAACCTAGTCGGTGAACATAAATATGTGATCAAGTATTGTTTTGACAGATACTTGTAGAGTTAACAAATCTTTCGATTGGAGGTTTATGGATTAACTTATAAATGGTTTGGATGAGGATCTAAATGTGGTGTCATACTAGTATAATTTGGATCTGCACCTAGACATTTGAGATTTCTGAATCATTGGCAATTAAAGTGTACTTTTTTCAAAACTTGAGTTGTACTCTAGAACAGAGATTAACAATTGGAAAATTGGTTATCTCTGAGTACTTGTTTGATATGAAAGTCAAACTAAGGATAATGATTTCCTAGGTTAATATTGAAATTTAAAGGAACTATTCTTGTAATTCTTTCCTATTTTTTGGAGCTTCTAAGGATAGAAGCAGTTTAAGGAGGGAAGAATGTTATGGGCATATTTGGTTAAGGACCTGGAATAGTCCTAATATGGTAGACCGGCCCTCTAGTGTTCAAGATTATTGGTCACGCCGTGATTTAATTCCATGTCAAGGCCTGTTTGTGACTAATTACCTTGAGAGGACCCAGACACTCTAATTGAGACATATGGAGTATTGCATGTCTGTCATGTGACGGATATAGGCAGGAGGACTGCATGAAGAGATGTGATCTATTTATAGTTGACCTGCATGGAGATTGCATGGTTTCATGCATAGGACTCTACTCTCTTTATAATGAGGTGGGGATTCTCCCGTCGACATATTGGGTTTAGGTTAGCAGTTTCTCTCTTCTCCTCTTGCTTCACATGGCATGGCTTGGGGGCTAGATCCAGGTTTGATCTAGGTTTGGTTGGGAGGTTTGGCTCCATAGTCTCTCCTATTGTGTTCTCCTATCCTCATCTTAGGAGTTATCCTTGAGGGTCCTAACATTACATGGCATGGCTTGGGGGCTAGATCCAGGTTTGATCTAGGTTTGGTTGGGAGGTTTGGCTCCATAGTCTCTCCTATTGTGTTCTCCTATCCTCATCTTAGGGGTTATCCTTGAGGGTCTTAACACTAACTCACCCCTGTCGCTTGCCCCAGTGCACCAGAGTCATGACAAAAGTGTTGGTTTCTCGATGAGGGGGGCCCAAGTGGAATTTAATACCTTTCTCAATGACAACAAAGCTTTATAAATATTTATTTGTTTTCTCCTTGTGGGGTGTTGCATATCAAAGGATCTTGTCACCTTGTAACATGTACAATGCCACATCAAAAACCATAGTTTGAAAGCATTAAAGACTGATTGAAATGGTTTGGGCCAATCACATTGAGACCTTTAATGTCTATTCCAATCACATTGTGACCTTTAGAGTCCAATTCACCTAAGAATTGAAAGTGGCCTTTAATGCTTGACTATGAGCTATTTTTTTTTAGCAACATCAACAAATCAATTAGATATATACCAAAAACTAGTCATCCCCATTGACAAACTATAAGCTCACTTATTTGTCAAGCTCCTTTGTGTCATTAGCATGAACAAACATGCCTGATCCAAAGGTCAAATAGATTGCTAAAACTCTTAACACCCAAATGTAGATGCAAGCTCTGTACAAGAGATTCATGCGAGCTCCAAGCCCATGGTCTAGGTGACTCTATGTAGTACATTTATGTGTCCCATACCATAGATGCTCATTAGTGAAGATAGTGTTGCATAGCAAGTTGGCTCTAGATCTGCACAATAGTCCACAATCCTCTTGGAAATGCTTCTTGGAAAATGATATTATTTTTCATAAAGAGCCAAGTTGTCAACATTAATTATAGCAAATATTATCAATAAAGGAAAATCTAGCATGGGAACTATCCTGAAAATATGGACCAAATTCCCTTATGGCTATCAAGAACATAACATTCTAACGGCCTATTTAATCTAAAAATCTTTGGGAGATGAACTTCTATGAACAATACTAATGATTTTTCATTAAAATACTACTTGCAAGGCCTAGGATCCAAATACAAGTTATATCCAAAATTCTAAATTAACTACATTTCATAGAGCTCTAAATATTCTATACTATGATGCTAAGAATGATTCTTGAGAGTTGTTAGTTTTTCATAGCACCACCATCCATCTAGCATGCTTCACTATACATTTCAAGTACTCCAAAGGCTATTTAAGTGCCTATATTATCTCCCATCTACATTAGTCCTTAAGCCCATAGCCTCATGTACATAACTACAAATTACAAATCGAGCCCTAAAAAAGGACATCAATGTCATAAGGGGGGGGAAGGGGGGGGGAGTGTGCATATTCAAATTCACATAAACCATGCTTCATTTATAGTGCTTAATTATATGACACTAGATTATTTTTACTCTTATACATACATGTAGATTCCTAGCATAACCTCTGTGAACTCCAAGGGAAAGTTCCTTTCTAGATTTAAGATCATAATATGTAGAATTGATTTGCATACAAATTATTCTTGAAATTTTACTCAAGTATTCAATAAAAATAGATAAATTCCAAGAAACTTAACATGAAGCCTCATGAATGATTAAATTACTAAAGAAATTCATTCACATCAAACATCCATATGAGGCATGATGAGGGGTCAAGATGGGGACTCCCCTGAAGGAAAGTTCTTTACTTATCCAAGACCAATTGGCAAAGAGGGATTAGGGTGTGAGAGAAAGTTGAGAGAAGGGAAGAGAGAAGAAAGAATGTGTGTGTACGTTGAGGAAGGTGGATAATCCAAGGTCTCGCATCAA
Source organism: Diphasiastrum complanatum (assembly GCA_029204225.1). NCBI lineage: Eukaryota > Viridiplantae > Streptophyta > Lycopodiopsida > Lycopodiales > Lycopodiaceae > Diphasiastrum > Diphasiastrum complanatum. The sequence continues at coordinate 91,897,208 of CM055092.1, read as the reverse complement.
TTTGACATGGTTCCCTTGTGCCATAGCTCCAAAATTCCTTCTCTGAAGTACCTACACAAACAAGCAATAGAAAGGGAAGAAAAAGGAGGATTAGGGAATGGTGGGAGGGAACACTCCACCTTTTATAGAGAGTAGGGAGGCTTGCCAAGGATGTGTCAAGTTTAAGTTTGTGGGTTGTGGGAAAGACTCATAGTCAATTAAAGGTAAGTTAAGTGAAAGGGAGAGATGTAGAGGTGAGGGAGAGTTGCATGGGAGTAGGAATTAGTCAAGTGAGAGAGGAGTAGAGCACCCCTACCTAGGTGTCCATAAGATCTTGAGCCATGTGAAAATGTAGGTAAGTGATCTATGACATGTAAAGAAGGTAGTTGGCTCAACATTTAATGTTAGCCATCTTCAAGTTGTACGTGTCTATGTCACAACTTGGGAATTCACCCAAGTGCAAACTTTCTAAGGAGGGGGTCTAGTATATGTCCATCTTATCTTGCATAAGAGTCATCAACTCCTAGGCTCCTTTTTCTAAGGGTTTCCCATCCCCATTCACGGTGGAGAGGATCTAAATGAGTGATCAACCCTCGACCGGTCCCCAATTCTTATAAAATCTTACGAGCCTTCATTATAGACTTATGAAAAGCGTTCTGCATAGACTCGTGTGAGCCTTCATTGAAGACTTATGAGAAGCCTTCTATAAGTTTAGCATGATCTCCACCATGTATATTGTGCATCATAGATAGAAGAATAAGTATTAAGGGTTTTGGCACCTTGCATATATAATTCCAAAACAATGAGCATACCATTACTTCAATTCATGAACTTTTAGTTTGTTGGGAATTTGGTAGAAATCCATGTAAATTGTTCATAATAGACAGAAGAATAAATGTGAGGGCTTTAGTAGCCTACATGTGTAAGTCCAACCCAATGAACACATCATTAATTCATTTGATGGTTATAAATCAAAGTGACTTTTAAGGCCATTGCAGAATTGTTGTATTGTGCAAACCTCATATTCAATAAATAGATGTATTATATAGAGTTATAGTTCCCCAAAAAGACAGTCTTACTACTTAACTTGAAGTTTCAAGGTGATTTATATGTTGATGAGTTAAAGTTTGGTTGTCAACAGACATTCAATTAATTTGATAACCAGCGTTATTAATGTTTTTGTGCTAAGGGTTGCTATAGTTCATTGAATTAGAGAATGTGAATAAAAAAACTCTTATCGAACTGTTCACTTATAATCTAGTTTAAACTTTATTCTCATTACTAATATAATTTTTTCAAATTAATCTTATGACCATATATTGTTATCCATCATCGGTAGACTTGATAGATTTATTTCCCACAATAATTCTCAAAATTTCTAAGACAAACCTAAGGTTTTCGATCCTCAACAATCGACAGTCTTCTTACTCTTTCATATTAGCTTATAGAAGTTCGAGTGAAAGTTCTACCCTCAACAGTAGATCTTTTCTTATGTGGTACTAAAACTCAATATCAAATGTTGAAAATTGAATTACGTTGTATCTTCATAACATTAAGATAAAATTCTAGACTACTTAGTAAAACAATGATCCCATTACCTTCATCATGTATTTGTTTAATCTAATCCATTATAATAATGACATGTGTACATTTGCTCACTTGTCTATCCGCCATGTCAATTTTAATCCAATGAGATAATTACACATGGAAGTTTGTGACTATCAAAAGAGTCATGAATAAATTTACTGGTTCCAAATATCCATTATTTGAGTCCATCTAATTATTAAGGATGGTCAATTCATTTGGTCTTTAAAATACATATGTTCGACATGTGACTTGCCTTTCATTTAAGTCCTTCCTTTAGTTGGGCTTATAGTTACATCTTGAAAATAGGCATTAATCCCTTGGGATTGAACTACCGCATGGCAAGAAAGGAAAGACTACTATTCTATCTTATTTGCATTGTCCTTGTGTAGATCTAGAAGATAGGCTTTGAAGGTAGATGTAGAAAATTGTTCTACAATTTTGGCGCCATTGTTGGGGAGAAATCGTCACTATTTTCAGTTTGTTAGCATGTTTGTGATTAATGGGTGATGGTTAGCGTGCATTTAGACATGGTGGTGGTTTAGGCATCTTGATGGAAATTGTTGGACTACCTACTTGTAATCACTTGTGATTGATGAGTAGGGAAGGAGAGACAATGAATCAATGCTAAGATCCTCTTGAAAAAATCTTAAAAAACATCAAATAATGTTAAGATTATGTAACTTGGAGAAGAAAGAGTACCAAAATTGTCATCAAAGACAATAACTTTTGGATTTTCTTAAACTACCTCTTGCTAACTGGTAGGCAGGATTGCTCTAATACATGAAAGGTCCAGCTAAAAGTTTGGAAGTTTTTTCCTAGCCATTTCACATAAACTTGCAAAAATAGCCAAGAATATAAAAAACTATTTGTTAAAAATTAAAAAAAGAAGAAGCAAACCTGTCTTAGTTTATCAACCAACCTTCACCCATCTCTAGAATGCCAAATCAAGCTTTCTTAGAGGTCTACAAGGGTCATTGCTTGATTTTAATGTCATGCAAAGGTTAATTCAACAAAAAAGACCATATTAAGCAAAAACCTTTTAGAATTCAATAAGGATTATCATTAACCTTCTCAAGTTTTGCTGCATTATGCTCACATTGTGACTAGCTCTTAGAGGTCTCTACAAAGTTTAAGTGTCCAATATCCTTGTGAATGCTATTTTTTTATCTGAAGAATTTTCTTTAAAATATTACACCTATGTCAGGAGAAATCTTAGTATTTTCATTTATCTTTGCACAACTTTCACCTCTCCATCTGAATATTTCTTATATAATCTCAAACTATCAAAAGCCTCTACAAAGTCGAGTTGTGTAAATATCACCAAGTGTAGATTCTTAAGATCATATTGCATATGCCAAAAGCAATGTTGTGGAGCCAAACCACCCAACCAAGTATAAACTAAAAGTCAAACCCCAATCAGCTTCACTTCAAGCCATGATTTTTGAATACAAGAGAGGAGAGGTTTTTGGTAAGTGAATACCAGAATCTTGACATGGAGGAGGGCGAGTTCTTGTAGGTATATATAGATTCTGAAGCCTAGTAATAGTCTTTCCAAGACCTTAATCCTTTACTCATATCTTTATACAATTGTTTTTAATTTTGCATGCATAAAAGTTGTCAACAATCACCACGCATTGCTTCACAAGTCCTAATTCGAGTGCCTAGGCCCTGTCAAGATTATAAATTACATTTTTGACATAGTCATGAAATGACGAGGTGCAACTAATAAACTCGTACACTAGAGTTTCAAATATCCATGTCACGGATTATTTTGATTCCTCTAAACCGGAAATGAATGTAACATTCTTCTCCCCTTGAACTACTTCTGTCGAAAAAAGTGAAACTTAAAGAAACTTTTATTTATGATTTGAACTCTTTCCCACGAATCATCATCCTTAGTGGATCTTTTCCATTGGATCAAACACTCAAAGATATAACATGTCAAAGTTCAAGATCTAAAATGGTCCTAAATATAGATCTAGGCACAATAGAAGATGCATAAAAACAATCTACACATAGAATTACTAGTGGATCAAGATAACTCTACCAAAGCAATATAGAATCAAAAGCTATTCAACATATGAAAATATCTAATCCAATTCTCTATTAAAAGTCATAGAAAAACAACAAATCATTTATTACCACTCTCAAATAGAGATAGATCAAGCTTACAGCAAGTATTCTACTCACAAGTAGAATATAACCAAAAATATTGAAATAATTTTGACTCAAAACCTTCCAAAAGTGGAATGCCACTTAGGTTCTAGATCCTCCATGACTTAACTTCTATCAATAGCTAAAAGTGATGATTGTGTCTCCTCTCAATAGAGTCATTTGGCCAAGCTTATTCAGAACTAGCCCTAAAATAGCCATATTGGCCAAAAAATTGTCAAATTAAAGCCAAAAATGAATTTTAATGGCTAAGTAACCAAATAAACTTGGACCCAATATAAAAATTCTGATTTAGGCTCAAATTGCCAAACTAACTAGTAAAGTAGAAAACTAGTTGACAAATTTCACACTCTCTCTTCAACTAGTTTTAGCATTTATTTAGAACATAAACCAAGATGTGATATATGCTTTATGAATAAGTCTTTTCCTCTAAGTATATAAAAATATTAAATGGAAAGACTTCATAATTGATATAGAGACTAGTGTCCAAATTGGATGCTTCACTATTTCTTACATTAATTTTAATGATATCAAGATGAAAAACCAACATAAAAAACAAAATAGGATGTAAATGTTATGATTCCTCCATGCTTTCACCTTTATCTCTGGAAAACATTAGCAACCAAGTAATAAATGTGAGTGAAAAAAAATGCTTACATGCCTCCTCCATATTTCACATCATGTTAAGTGTATGTCTCCAAAACTCCCATATATGAGCCTCCATTGCCACCTTGTCATAAAGGATCACCAATACTTGGAAACCTATGATGTAATGAGTTCAACAATGATGCTATCCCAGCTCCATTTGCAACCTTTAATTTCATAAAAACATCAAACACCTAATCGAAGCTCTTTAGAAGATATACCCAAGTAAATCTACTAAAGTCATCAATAAATGTGACATACATCTTAGCACCACCATTGCTAATTGTAATCATACTATGTATGTCCGAATGTACAAGTTGAAAGTGTGTCTTACTAGATCTTGAGGTAGATCTATTGTAAGCTCTTCCCTTTTTGCCATCATATCCAAAGCCTTGAAGTTGAGATGCCCCAACCTCTTGATTTGTCAATTGCTCCCTTGTCACAAATCCATCTTGGTTAGCAACAACACAAGCATCAAGTTTGAACAAACCACCTTGTCTTTTCTTTCTTACAATCAAGACTCCTTTCTTGTTGATCAAAAAAGCCTTTTTAACAAATTCCACCTCTAGACCCTTGTCAAGAATTTGACTTACACTAAGAAGAATCTTAGTTATTGATGGTATAAACAAAACATTCTTCAAGTTGACAGGCCTATTTGTAGAAAGTCAAATAGGAATTGTACCAATGCCCTTGATGGCACACTCACCATCATTTGCCATGTAGATGACTTTATCGCCTTCATAAGTCAATAAAGAAGAGAAATACTCTTTATGACTTTTCATATGAGAACTAGCACCACTATCAATCCACCAGTCGATATCACCTTCACTTGACAACAAACTTGAAGACATCACAAATGAATCATCACTTTGTTCAACATCATCATCATCTAGAGTGAGATTTTTTTGCTTCTCTCCTTGATCTCTCTTTAAAAGTCACTAGCAAAGTGTCCTTTCATTCCACAAAAAAAACACTTAAGCTTGGACTTGTCCTTCCTCTTACCACCAAAAGAGGATGTCTCACCTTGAGTTTGCTTCTTGAATCTCTTACCTTTGCTTTTGCCTTTGTCATTGCCCTTAGAGAACAATGCTTCTTCTCCTCCTTGAGTTGAAGTGGCTTCTCCTCTTGCTTGTAGCCTATGGTCTTCAGCCACCAAGACCTCTTGCAAGTCCTCCACACTTGACAATGTATTCTGAATGTCAAAACTTTGCACAAGGTTACCATGATCATCTTACAATCCATTGAGCAATACTTGTACAAGCTCTACTTCTTTAATGTATCATCAATACATGTTAGATCATCATTTAAGGCTTTGACTCTTAAAATAAATAGAAACCTTACATGTGGATCTTGATGAACCTTGATCAACAAATGATCAAACTACAACAGAATAAAATTAGGATCTGAAAATTGATGAGTCACACACAATTTGGAGAGCTTATTAGAATCAATCCTATCAAGAGAGAGAGAGAGAGAGAGAGAGAGAGAGAGAGAGAGAGAGAGAGAGAGAGAGAGAGAGAGAGAGAGAGAGAGAGAGAGAGAGAGAGAGAGAAGAAGAAGAAGAAGAAGAAGAAGAAGAACTGAGAGTGAAACCGACAAAGTTTTATTAAGAAGAGAATAGAAGATGCAATACAAAGGACATGGGTCTCTTTTATAGATTTTAGAGGTGAGCCTCCTTCATTGTGATTGGCTACACTAAAATGGAAAGAATTCTAATCCAAGCCGTTAAAGTTAACTCAAACTAACTCTAATGGTGCTAAGAAAGCACAAGGAAAACTCACGTGTATCATGTGAGTTCTAATTTGGGCTCTTTTAGTTTTTTATTGGCAACTTGACTTGGGGCCTCTAATGTCATTTTAGAGTTTTAAGGCCCTAGTCATTTATTCTTAGGATTACAACTTGCTAGTTGTGCTCATTGGGTTCGGCCTATACACGCAGGAAGCTACTGCCCTTGCATTTGTTACTCTACTTGTATTGTGTATTGTGGTGAGGCCCACTTGATATGGAACGACCAATAGTAGGTTTAGTGGTGGGACCCACTAAGCACCCAACAATATCCCCCACCTAAGGAGGTGCCGGTCCCACAACACCTGCCTGTGGTTGTTGTGGAAGAGAGTTGTCGACATGTTTATTGCTGGTGATGAGCTGCTTCAGGAAAATCATGGATAAGTGATCGGTTACATAAAAACATGAGGCTTTATTGAATGATGGTGATTACCAAGAACTTGGACTTTCCAGATTTTTACTAAAAAACCCGACATTGTCATCTTTTTGCTACAGTCAATTTTCTCTTAAAGCGACACTATCAACAATTGCAAGTAAAAACGTAGTGTCGTATTTTTTGTATTTTTTGCTGTCAGGAATTGCGAGTAAAAATGTATGTCGCATTTTTCAAAGTGCCTCAAATGTTAAGAAAATGACTTTGGCAAAGTGTGGAGAAATGAGATTTTGCGACACTGTCGTATTTCTCACAAAAGTTGCATTTTTTACTTTCTCCCTGATGACAATTACATTCATTTCTGCAGAGTGACAGTCACGTTCATTTATGCAGACAGACTGTTTACAACCAAATGTCACCGCTTATCTGCAAACAACTTCTGAGAAGAACTGGATGAATGCCAGCAGACTCTAGCCAACTAGCAGCTGCATTTGACGACCTAATTGCTTAGTATAAATAGCTGTTCATATTCCTACATCAACATCATCAGAATAATAAAATTTTGAGATCAAGTATTGAATAGTTAGCTCTCTCTCAAGCTTGTGAGCTTGAACACTCTTGAGCGTTCTAGCTCAGTCCTTTAGAGTTGATTAGATATTGCTATTGCGCTTATTGCTTATCAATAGTTGTGCTTAATTCAGACTTATATTCTAGTCGTTCAAAAATAGCTTAGAGTACGCGACTTTGATCCGCAAACTTGATGTACTCATTTACTTCTATATTATTTCATACTGAATCAATACTATCTTTTATTGCATTCAGGTTTGTCTCAGAATGTATGCGTTTTTGTAATTCTTCGTGACAGATTATTTGTCTGATAATTCAATGCTTAAATGTTTGGCTACGTAATCATTGTAGTATTGATGATTTCAAAGCTAGTTACTATAAGACCAAACGTGATTTTTATCACTATTGTTTTGTTCAAAAATTGATAAGCGTAGTCATGCATGAAGAAAGGGCGAGATAGTTTATTCTGTTGCGCACAATAAGTTTTCTTTCTTGTCGTTTGAATTTGATTCTTTTAGACCTATCTTTTACACACCTCTTTCCAACATGGTATCAAAGCATTGATTCTTCTTCAAGGCCTAATACTATATCAGAGCGCAAGCTCTTATAATTGATATCTTTCACGATATCGTTGACAGACTAAAGTTCCAAATGGATTCTCAAAGTAAAGCCAGTCTTATCGCAGACAAAATGAATGGATCCAATTATCATTTATGGAAATTTAAGATGAAGACCTTGCTAATCGCCAACGAGTTGTGGGATGTTGTTACAGGTATTGAAGTGAAACCTGAAGACGACACAGAAGACTCAAAATGGAAATCGAAAGATGATAAAGCTTTCACACTTATTATCCTCAATATATCAGATACTCAAATTGGCTACATAGCTAAAGCTAAGACTTCAAAAAAAGTTTGGAACATCTTGAGCTCACTATATGATGTGAGAGATGTAAGTACCAAGTTACATCTTGAAAGGAAATTCTTCACACTCAAGATGTCGAATAATGATTCTCTTCAGAGTCATGTTAACCAGTTTAAGAATCTCTTGCAACAGATGGCCACTGTCAGATCAGTCATAGACGATCAAGAAATTATGACATTGCTTTCAAGCCTATCTTGTAAATATGAGAACTAGGTGATGATCATCACGACACACTCAGATTTAACTCTTACAAGAGTTATCACTATGTTGCTGCAAGAAGATAATCAAAGAAGTCAAGACACTTCGTCTACCTCGTCTCATGCTCTGTCGTGCTATACCAACAGAGTTATTACATATATTGTAGTAATTAATGTCGAACCCTAAGAGGATAGCATTTGAAAGTTAAATATTTGGCACAACTATGACTTATTTTGAATGAAGTAGAATCGAGAGTTATTCTGGTTGTCAACAAACATCTAAAAAGTAACCAGTATCATTTGTATTGGGGGTATGTAGTGATAATGATACCAGAACAATAGTCTTGCCTCTATTAAATCGAATGAAAAGCGTTCTACAAGTGAGATGTTATCAGAGTAGTACAAAAGTACTACACTTCGACTGATTAAGTTATCGGCAAAGATTCGAGAGATGTTTGATGTATTTGACTACGAACAGACAATTAGTTAATCTTATTCGCAAACTGTTTGGTTCTAGATAGAAGTCCTCAACAACTTAAGTCCAAATCATGGTTAAAGAACATGAATAGTTTTAGAGTATGTTAGAAACTTATGTTTGTTACAAACAAGAACACAGATCAATGACTCAATTCCTCAAACATGGACTGTCATCTCAAATGTATACTTATAGTTCTATCAATGATCGTGAAAGACTGTACCAAATGTAAACGTTATTCGAGTGCCGAATACAAAGTATTCGTGGCAGACGAATAAGATAGTTACAGTTCTTTAGAACTGATGATATTGGCCTCTTCATGATTTATATGTATCCAGCTCATATCTTCATATTTGAGTATATCATGCCATATTTAGGTTGATATTCGTTATTTAGCAAATTTGTGGCATCACATGCTCTATATGTCAACAAGGGCTCACAACAACAGAAACAGAAAAACTCTAAGCAGTCTATGTTGAATAAAAAACAGACCCAAAGTCAAGAACAATCATCAAATACACATTCATCAAAGAAGAAGATGTTTTGCAGGTATTGCAAGCGCAATAACCATGCGATTCAAGATTGCCAAATTCTCAAAGCAAAGAATGCAGCCAAGCAACCAGATCAACAAGCAAATATAGTTACAGCATCTCTCGAAGTCGAAATGGACGAAGATGCTTTTATGGTCAAACACAAATACACAAATTCGGATGATTCGTTGTTTCAGAATTCTGGAGCTACTCAACATATGACCAATCATCGTGAGATTTTCCAATCCTATACACCTTACAACACAAAGAAGTATGTTCATCTTGGTGATGATAACACTCACACTATCGAAGGTGAAGGTACTGTAAGATTAAGATTCCAACATGATCAATTCAAACTACTGTCAAAAGTCTTGTATGTTCCTAAACCCTCTACAAATCTGTTATCAGTAAGTAGAATTATAGATTCAGGTCATAAGGTGGAGTTTGAGTCAAATCAATGTAGAATTATCGATAGGAGTAATAAGATCCTTGCACTCGGCAAGAGGCATTAATACTTATGTATATTGGCACATTGTTATTTTGACTTTAGTCAAGCTTTAAAAACCTCTGTCCTTGTCAATGAAACATTACTATGGCATCATCGCTTAGGAAACTTGAATTATGCATCTGTTTTGAACATGTCCAGACAATCCCTAGTACTTGATCTCAACTATCCTTCTGGTAAAGTCAATCTCCCTATCTGTCATAGCTGCTGCATCCTTGGAAAGCAGACTAGGATTCCTTTCAGATCGAGTCATAGGCATGCAACAGAAGCTCTGTTAGATGTTTTCATACAGATATATGTGGACCTATGCAAACTCCTTCATTGCTAGATGCAAAGTATTTCATTACCTTTATTGAGGAATTCTCCAAAAGAACAGCTGTTTACTTCATTAAACAGAAACCAGAAGCTTTCATCAAGTTCAGACAATTCAAAGAGCATGCAAAAAATCAAACTAGCAAACGAATCAAAGCATTGAGGTCAGATAACGGAGGAGAATACATCTCCACCGAATTCATGGAGTATTGCCTTAACAACGACATTGAGCAACAATACATTACCTCCTATTCACCTCAATCAAATGGTCTTGCTGACAGAAAGAACATAACCTTAGTTGAATCGGCAAAGTGTATGTTATCACATGCAACACTTCCGAAGTCCTTTTGGGCTGAAGTTGTTTCAACAACAACCTATATTCAGAACATATGTCCTACTAAAGGTCTCTCAGACAAAACGCCATTCAAAGTTTGGACAGGTACCAAACCTTCTCTATCAAACTTACGAGTTTTTGGATGTATTGCTTATGTGTAGATTCCTCATGATCTAAAGAAGAAGATCGACTTCCAGAGTATCAAATGTATTTTCATCAGCTACACTACTTCAGATCAAACCTACAAGTTGTTCGATCCCATCGAGTCAATGATATTCACTAGCCAGGATGTCATCTTCATCGAAGATCAGTTTATCGACATCAAAGGAAAAGACAGTGCCCATGTAGCCGACCTATTAGATTCTCTTGACATATTGAACTTTCTAGTTCCTCAGTTGATTATTCTCATTGAAGGTCCAAGCTCATCTACTCTTGATGAACAACATGTCGACGACGAATCCGAAGATGATGATGTTGCAGTTCAGCAACTATAGTATGTGGAAAATGATCAACTTCCTCTAGCAGATCACCTATCAGGTATGTCAATGCGTTTGTAGCCTACCTTGTTCATGAGGCGATGACTGTCGAAGAAGCACTCAGTTAGCCAGATTCTGATCTTTAGAAAGAAGCTATGGATAAAGAGTATTCATCTCTTATCAAGAACCAAATATGGATGATTATTGAATTACCTGCTAGCAAAAATGTAGTTGATTGCAAATGGATTTTCAAAGCCAAGTACAAAGCAGACAAAAGTGACAGAAGAAAAGCCCGACTTGTCACCAGAGGATTTTTTCAAGTATACAACATTGATTACACGGAGACTTTTAGTCCAGTAGTCAAGCATTTTTCTATTCGATTTTTATTATTGTTTGTTGTTGCAGCAGATTTGGAAATACATCAAATGGATGTACAGACAACATATCTCAATGAAGTTATTGAAGAAGACATTTACATGGTACAACCCAAAGGTTATATTATTGAGGGTAAACACAATCATGTGTGTAAACTCCATAAGGCACTTTATGGCTTGAAGCAATCTGGTTAAGCATGGTTTCGAAGGATCAATACTTTTCTTATTGATCACGGCTATACACCTAGCTCTTCAGATTCCAATGTTTACTTCAAGACAGTGCAACAATCTTTTATCATTATCACTTTGTATGTGGACGACACATTGCTCTTCGCAACAGTGTCGATCTAATAAAAAAAGGCAAGTCAATGCTATCTTATGAATTCGACATGACCGATTTGGACGAAGCTCATTTCTGCCTTGGTATTCAAATCCAAAGAGATAGAAATCGAAAGTTGATCTACATTACTCAACAGAGGTACTTCTACAATATGTTAGTCAAATATAATTTAATTAATTCCAAGTTAGCTCTCTCACCAATGGAACTAGGTCTCAATTCGTCAAAGGACCAGTGTCCTCAAACAATTCAAGAGAAGGAGCAAATGCGTGAGTATCCTTATCATTTGATAATAGGATCTCTTATGTATGCAATGATCTGTACCAGGCTAGACATAGCTTTTGCAATCAGCTCTTTAAGTCAGTATATGACCAACCCTGGTGTAACACTCACTAGAGTCATGAGATATCTTCGAGCTACTATGGACTTTTGCATTTGTTATGGAGCAGTCGACAATGACAAACTCAATTTACTCATTGGTTTTACAGATGCAAGTTGGGCAGGAGATGTAGACACTCGTAAATCCACTTCCAAATTTATATTCTTCCTCAACAATGGTCCTATTTTATGGAGCAGTCGCAAGCAATCTTCGATAGCTCTATCTTCTATAGAATCAGAGTATATCGTAGCCTCACAAGCTACAAAGGAAGAAATTTGGTTGAGAAACTTACTTTCAGATATCAGTCTAAATCAATATGCTCCGACATTATTATTTGTCAGAAGCAAAGTTCTCGACAAAGAGGTCAGCAGATTGCAGTACTGTCGAACACAAAAAATGACAACAAAATTTTTTACTAAAGCATTAAGCTTGGATGCACACAGAAAGTTTTGTGCAAAACTAAGTTTAAAGGTCAATGCATTCATGGATTCAGATTAAGAGGGAGTATTGGATTATTCTTCTTCCTACTAATCGACTAATCGATTTTTAATCTTCATCCAACTATTTATCCAGTTCTACGAATTTTCCCATGTTTTATACAATCTGCAAAGATACACGGAGTTTGACAACAGTGTCAGGAATTTTCTCTCACTACAACACCCAACACTATCGCCTTTTTGCTATAGTCAATTTTCTCTTAAACTGACACTGTCAAAAATTGTAAGTAAAAATGCAGTGTCGTGGTTTTTGTATTTTTCGCTTATCAGGAATTGCGATTAAAAATGCAGTGTCACATTTTTCAAAGTGCCTCAAATGTTAAGAAAAATGACTTTGGCAAAGTGTGGGGCTACTCCTATATTCAGGAAATGAGATTTTGCGACATTGTCGCATTTTTCACAAAAGTTGTATTTTTCGCTTTCTCCTTGATGATAGTTACATTCATTTCTGTAGAGTGACAGTCACGTTCATTTATGTAGATAGACTGTATACAAACAAATGTCACCGTTGATCTGCAAGCAACTTCTGAGAAGAACTGGATGAATGCCAGCAGACTCTAGCCAACTAGCAGTCGCATTTGACGACCTAATTGCTTAGTATAAATAGCTGTTCATATTCCTACATCAACATCATCAGGATAATCAAATTATGAGATCAAGTATTGAATAGTTAGCTCTCTCTCAAGCATGCGAGCTTGAACACTCTTGAGCATTCTAGCTCAGTTCTTTAGAGTTGATTAGAGATTGCTATTGCGCTTATTGCTTATCAGTAGCTGCGCTTAATTCAGACTTATATTTTAGTCGTTCAGAAATAGCTTAGAGTATGCGGCTTCAATCCACAAACTTGTTATACTCATTTACTTCTGTTTTGTTTCATATTGAATCAATACTATCTTTTATTGCGTTCAGGTTTGTCTCAGAATGTATGTGTTTCTGTAACTCTTCGTGACAGATTCTTTGTCTGATAATTCAATGTTTAAATGTTGGCTACGTAATCACTATAGTACTGATGATTTCAACGTTAGTTACTATAAGATCAAATGTGATTTTTATCACTATTGTTTTGTTCAAAAATTGATAGGCGTGTAGTGATGCATGAAGAGAGAGGAAGATAGTTTATTCCGTTGCGCACGATAAGTTTTATTTCTTGTCGTTCAAATTTGATTCTTTGAGACCTATCTTTTACACATCTCTTTCCAATAGAGGGCAAGGTCTTGACTTTTGAAGTGCTAGTTCTTGTTGGACTAAAGGCCTATTTGGGGTTGGATTCCCTGGAATTAGCCTTTTAAGTATTGTTATATGCAGATTTGGCGTTGGTTTGGAGGTCTATTGCATCATGGGACCATCAGACTTTGGTTGAGTTTTGCTCGTTGAGGAGCAATCATCAATATTAGTCTTTTCCTTGTCATTGTACTTCTCCTTTGAAGGCTGCGTGATTGTGCTATTTTGTGGACCTTGTGCTGAATTGTCTTCAAGTCGCCCTATTGACACTGATTCCCCTTGAGATTCATCACCAAAAAATCTCTACAATGATTGTGCCAAGAGTCTTGGTAAAATCCGTTGGACTTCGTCGGTTTCCAATTTCTTGACTTTCTCAGTTACCATTGGCTCAATAGATTCTACCGGCTCTGACTTATGTGATGTCATTGTCCTTTTGCCTGTGGATGTGTCTGTATACTTTGGGACTTTTGTCCTGTTGTCCTCCTCTTCACTTGTTTCAACTAGGATTTTCCTTTTGTAGTGCATTCTGTTTGTAGGTGGATTGGTCAACACATGTGCATCTCGATTTGTATAAGTCAAATGCCTCCTAGCTAATTTTCGAATCCACATCGAATAATCTTGGCATGGATGATTAACTCCGCATTGTATACACCAGGATTCGAATGTTGATCGATTCCCTCGATGTGGACATTCAGCTCGACAATGTTTTCCTCCACATAAACACCTTATTGAGTGTAGTATACCATTGCCCCTAATTTGATAGGCATACACTGGTAACAGATGCTGGGATCTTCCACAAAATAGAACAGTAGGCTATTGTGGTCTTCTTTGGAGTTCGGAAACATGCAAGATGATATGACCAAAACTTCCACCTTGCCACTGGTTTAGATGGATTTATCTGACATATCTTCAAAGCAGTATGTACATTCGTCCTTCTCAAGAAACTTCATTATGCGAGCATAAGCTTGCTGACAATCGAAATTTGAAGTACTTGGCTCTTGGTCGCTTGTGGTACTTGATCCACTTGCCAATGCTCCACTTCATTGTCTTCCATGAGGTTTCATTCTTGTTTGATCATCACTCATTGATGAATCTTGTTCCTCTGATTTCCCATCTGATGATTTAACAATCTGATAGGCAAAATCCATCATCTTTAGGAAGATTTGCAATTTCATCCTAGAAGCATCCTTACAGAGTTGTACAAATGAAACATAGGATGCTAAATCTTCCATTCCATATCTGATCTTTTTGGGCAGTCTAGCATGGTACTTTGTCATGATGATCAGAGGGCTCTGGTGAGGGTTCATCTGGACGAGAGATGGTCTGGTGAAGTTCAGATGGATGTTAGGCACTTTTGTGGGCTGAGAACATTCGCCGCACTAGTTACAGATATTAATAATCTTTGCCTACCTCACAGATACTTCAGTACAATGTTTTATGGCTATTCAGAGCTCGACGAAGGTTCTTGATACACTAGCAAAGGTTGGCGAATGATGGTGAGGGTTCTTTGGACTTGTTTGCTCTCAAGTAGCTAGGAATCTTCGCCAAATTGTTTGAAACTAGAAAAAGAGAAATATATCTACTCAAAAATTGGCGAAGGTTGATAGTAGATATTTTTACGGATTTTCAGTTTGGCAAGGGTTCTCTGGTTTTTCGATATTTTTGGTGTTTTTTAACCTTTGCTAGAGACCGTACACTCAAAACTAACCTTCGCTGACTTCCAAAATGGCTCTGATACTAAAAATGAAGCTGTGAGCGAAGGTTGTCTGGGGTGTTTTAGGCTACTATGAGATTCTAGACATTTTTAACAAAGGATTTTTTATGTTTTTGGTTGATTTTTGGCAATTTTGGCAAACTGGCTAGGAACTAACCTTCGTCTGAAGTACATCAGATTTTGCTGATGTGGCAAAAGGTATTGGCAGGTGGGCAAAGATTGGTTCAGACAAAACATAAAGCTATCAAATATGTTATGTGTTTTGTGGCTCTTTCTTTTGGCCAGATTGTCAAAAAGAATGGTTTTTTTGGATTTATGGAAGGGATTGGGTGCTTGGATCTGATACCTCCCACCTCACAATCTCTCTCCATAGTACAATCAAGCAAAAAATCACAAATAAAATGCAAAACAAACTCCTAACCGCACTCTACTCTACTCTCCACTAACACTAACAACCACAAAATCTGATTTTTTGATGAAGTGAAAGGGTTAGAGAAGAAGAGAGTGAGAACGAATAGGAAAAGCGCTATATGCGGCAAGACAAGTGATGGCGCTCCCTGGCAACGATGCCACTGTTGTGTGTCGTGTGTAGTATGAGATCATCACTAGGAGCGACAACCTCACCTTCACCTGCATAGCACGAAGAGAGAGAGAGAGAGAGAGAGAGAGAGAGAGAGAGAGAGAGAGAGAGAGAGAGAGAGAGAGAGAGAGAGAGAGAGAGAGAGAGAGAGAGAGAGAGAGAGAGAGAGAGAGAGAGAGAGAGAGAGAGAGAAATTGAGAGTGAAACCAACAGAGTTTTATTAAGAAGATAATAGAAGATCATGCAATACAAAGGAAATGGCTCCCTTTATAGATTTTAGAGGTGGTGAGCCTCCTTCACTTTGATTGGCTACACTAAAATGGCAAGGATTCTAATCCAAGCCGTTTAACTTAACACAAACTAAATCTAATGGTGCTAAGAAAGCAAGAGGGAAACTCACATGTATCATGTGAGTTCTAATTTGGGCCCTTTTAGCTTTTTATTGGCAACTTGACTTAGGGCCTCTAATGTCATTTTAGAGGTTTAAGGCCCTAGTCGCTTATTCTTAGGAATTACAACTTGCTAGTTGTCCTCATTGGGTTGGGCTTATACACACACGAAGCCAGTGCCCTCACACTTATTACTCTACTTGTACAGTAGTGTATTGTGGCAGGGCCCACTTGGTACGGCTTGGCCAACTGTAGGTTTAGTGGCAGGACCCACTAAGCACCCAACAAGAAGCTCAGCTAGATTAGAAACATACAATTTCGATGTAGCAGCCTACAAGCATGTCAGGAGAAGTTGAAAGATCTATCTTGACATGCATCTTGATCTTGGCCGAAATGGCCTTTCGGGAACCCTCCCTCCTTGTCTATCTCTTTGCAGTACCTTTCGCTCCAAAGAAACAACTTGGGCGGTGGGATGAATACTTTCGTTCCGTTGCAGAGCATAACTTATGTTCAACCAGTTCACAGGAAGTGTTCCAAATGAAGTCTTGCAGATTAAGTTGTTAGCTCCGCATCTCCATCGCAACAGGTTGTCAGGTACCATTTTTCCAAATGGGCCTGTACAAATCAAAACTATCGATTTGAGTTACAATAGGTTCTCAGAAGGGCTCTCTCCTTTCCTTGCAACTGCTCAGATGCTCTACCTCAATAACAACCTTCAAACACATGTTCTCCTCAATGCGTGAACTGTTCCACCCTTCTCGTTTGACGCAGTACACTGCCACAGGCATCTCTTGCACTATCTCGTCTACTTTTCTGAAATGTTTTGTTGCTCCTCATATCATCATTTCATACTTGTTGCGCTGGTGCCTCAAAGGGCGCTGGGACTTGAGCGGTTTCCCCAACACGTACTTAGGTCTAACATTCATCCATCATGCACTTACGTAAAAGCCAACTCAGAAACGTAACAAGCTTAACCATTCAGACTTAAAAAAACTGGAATCCCAACCAACCCGAAAGCCAACTCAGAATCCGTCCCCAAAAGGTAACCAAAGGCAAAGACAAGCCACACATGAAACCCAAGGCATAGTGGTCGCCAAACTGACCAATTGGCATAGTGGCAAGCCCCGTGTCGATGACAGGGATCCTTAGGCGCCAACAACGCAAAAAGGTTGTAGTAAGAGTCCTTCCACTTGGACCAGTCCCGGAGGCGAAACCGAAATGGTAATCATCCCCAAGGATCAACTTTATTAGATTTGGAAGAGGTTACATTCATACATAGACTGACCGGTCTCGGGGCCACCAACACATGCTGGGCATTGTGCCTGGCTCGTGCTGGTAGAGGAAGCTGAGACCTGGTGACTGGATTCCTGGCGCTGGTTGAGCTGCTCAAGTTTCTGTCTGCCGGACTCCCCCTATAGTTCTACTGTGACCCCCCCCTCTGGTTTGAAACATAGTGCTTTATGGTAAAGCACGCTTTTTAGGACTTAGTTTTTATTTTGTTGATTAAGCCTGGCAAGCCTGGCAGAATCAGTCTGGCTCCCGGACATGGGTCCCGGGAGCCGTCCCGACGGCCGAATCAACTTGCTTTCCTGACTAGGCCATGACTCGAGCTCCAGAGCTAGCTCATGACTTGTGACTACTTGATTGGCTCACCACAGGTCGGAGGCTCAGTTTTTGACGTTCTAACTTGCTCTGGGACCTTAGAGAGTGTCACCCCTTTGAGTCTTACAGGGCACGCTGGGTGCACCCGAGTCAGCTTTACAACATCCTCCCCTCGTTTGAGAAAGCTGATGTCCTCATCAGGGCCAAACTAGAACCTAAGACTCATGGCACGGGCTTAAGTCACCGGCCAGACTTTATTCACATATACAAGGGCACGGGCTTGATTCACCGACCAAAGAAAACCAACTATAAAGAGAAATAATGATATTGTGTTTGCACCCAGCACAGGAAAAGTGTGGATCTAGTTCACTTACATAAAACCTGTGTAAAGCTGCTGCACTTAGACATTAGACTGAAGCTCACTCCTCGATGAGAAATACTTTATTAACATGAAAGAAAAAGGTACTTACGGCTCCCTTAAGACTCAGATATGTCATTTTTGTCGCACGTCTGGATGAGTCCCCTAGGACTCTATATATTTCGTTTGGTCGCCCAGGTTGAGCTCCTTGAGCTCTGCATCGGCACTTAGATTCACCTCTGATGTAGAAGCTGCAGGCAATGTTGGATCCATTTGACCTCGTGTCAGCTAGTTTGTCACTGTTGGATGTCCTTCGTTAAAGAAGTGAGCTTTCGCTTGGTCACACAAAGTGAGCTCCTTGAGCTTTGCATCATCATTTGAATTCACCTTTGATGTAGAGGCTGTAGGCAATGTTGGCTCCATTTGTTCTCGTGTCAGCTGGTCTGTCACTGTTGGCTGTCCTTCGTTAAAGAGGTGAATGAGATTGGGAGGAATGGTTGGCTCAGGTTCATTTGTGTCGTTCTTTTCTAGTTGGTCCCCTGGCACAACTCTGACGACACAAGGTCTCCTGCCATTATATAATAACACGAGGTTAACCCCTTTTGCCAAGAAGGCCACCACATGTTTGTTAAACCAGCTTAATCCCAAAATAGCGTCGAAGGCCTCCATCTTCAAGATTGTGAACGTTAGTTGATTCTTCCAGGTTCCCAGAGAGATTGGTAAGTTGGTTGTCAATCTACAAGTGGTCATTGTACCTTTCACGGTCTCCACCCAAATAGGAGTCACATTTTCTTCACATTGGATGTCCAATTCCCCTGTCAGTTTTTCTGACAAGTAGTTATGTGACGCCCCCAGGTCTACCATGAAGTAAATGATCCTGCCTTGAATACAACCTTTCAGGTACAATAACTTTGATCCTCTCGCAGGAGATGCCATAAGATGTTCACGATACGTCGCAAGTGCCCCTTACTGTTGTAAGGCATTCAAGTCAAACTCCGTTAAATCCGTTTCTGGGTCCTCTTAGTCATCATGTTCACCATCTTCTTGATCAAATGTCTCTCTCTCCATGCTATCAAATCCTTCAATGGCAGCCATGATTTGCTTATTCAATGGTTTGGGGCATGACCTCCAAGAGTGACCTTGTTGATGACAGTTGAAGCAGCGCATGGAACTGCCCACTGTTGGTGAGCTGTTGTTGTGACTAGCTGAAGGTCCAACATTGTTTCTTCTTTGGAACATGTTCCCTCCATTGTTGCCTTGGTTGCCAAACCCTGTTTTTGTTGGGAATTTGTTCACGCTACTCGAGGCTTGGTTGCCATTTGAAGCTGAGTCCCACCTTGAAAAGAAGCTTGGACTCGGTCTGGATCCACTAAATACTCTTGTTGAGGTTGCAGGAGCAGCTGGTGCCGATGTGCTCTCATAATCACAAACCATTTCAGCCGCTCGAATAGTTGAATTGAAATCATGGGGCATGTAGCTGTCTATTGCACGCCGGGTCCAAGACTGCATTCCAGACAAGAGGTAATGAGTTTTGTCCGCCTCGGACATATCTTCAATAACCCATACACTCTGTCTGAATTTATTGAGGTACTCTCGCAATGACCCTTTCTGTTTGAGCCCTGATAATTCTATCCTCAATCTCATGTGTGAATCCTTCGGTATGAACTCCTCTCGTAACGCGGCTTTGAATGCGTCCCATGTCTGGAAATGCATTCCTGCCATCCGGTACCAGTTTGTAGTGTAGCCCTCAAAATATGCTAATGCCAAGTCCGTTCTTTCTTCCTCAGGAGTGTTCATCAGACGGAAGCAATGGTCCATGTGAAACAACCAATCTTCCACAACTCGAATGTCACGCTCCCCTTTGAAAGTAGGTGGTGCTTTTACTTTGGCAGTCTTCTTTGGGCCTTCCGTGTTTTGTGCTCGTGGTTCTCTTGGTATCTGTGGAGGAGGCGCCACTGCATTCCCCCTAGTTGCTTCGTTGCTTCCAACTCTTCAAACCTGGCTTCAAGTTGTGCTAGCCCGTCTCTCATTTCTCTAGCAAGGTTAAATTGAGTAAGGTTCATGGTTCGCAGGGATGTTTGCCATTCTTTCCTTTCTGTTTCTCTGTCCTTCTTTACCTCGCTAAGCATAGCCGTCTTGCGCTTGATAAGTATTGCCACATCTTCACTTCAAAGAGGTCTTGTTGCGCCTCTGGCAAGGGTTCGTCTCTTGGTGTAGGTTCAGAAGGGCCACCCAGCTCTTCTTGGAGAGGCGCCACTGTGGAGTGCATACGCTCTTTCTTTCTCGACTTGGACCTGGTGCCATCTCGATGCATGCGAGACCTGTATTCTCGAGCCAGCTCTTCTCCGTCCGTCAATGCTCGTAACTCTTCAAGGTGGTCCTCCATTATAGTAAGAGGTGTACTTCCAACAGATTATCGCCTCAATCCTTTTTATTTTTGAAAACTCTCCCTTCTGTCGGCCGGGCCCCACAGCTCTCTTTTCTTCTTTAATAAATTAGCTTCAATGAAAATATCCCCTCCTCAAACTTAGCACGCCCACATCCACTGAGAGCCAAGTAGGAACCAGGTCATTTGTGTCCAAGCAAGCACACAACAAACGGAACATACCAACCAAACTAAACACAGAGGATCCCTCTCAAGCCACAAACCCCCCTGAGACCGGACGTAGCATAGCGGCAAGCCCCGTGTCGATGACAGGAACCCTTAGGCGCCAGCGACGCAAAAAGGTTGTAGTAAGGGTCCTTCCACTTGGACCAGTCCTGGAGCCTGGCTCATGCCGGTAGAGGGAGCTGAGACCTGGCGACTGGATTCCTGGCGCTGGTTGAGCTGCCCAAGTTTTTGTCTGCCGGACTCCCCCTATAGTTCTGCTGTGATTCGGTGCACCCCCTCTGGTTTGAAACATAGTGCTTTCTGGTAAAGCACGCTTTTTAGGACTTAGTTTTTATTTTGCTGATTAAGCTTGGCAAGCCTGGCAGAATCAGTCTGGCTCCTGGACATGGGTCCCGGGAGCTGTCCCGGCGGCCGAATCAACTTGCTTTCCTGACTAGGCCATGACTCGAGCTCCAGAGCTAGCTCATGACTTGTGACTACTTGACTGGCTCACCACAGGTCGGAGGCTCAGTCCTTGACATTCTAACTTGCTCTGGGACCTTAGAGAGTGTCACCCCTTTGAGTCTTACAGGGCACGCTGGGTGCACCCGAGTCAATTTTACAACAATAGTCAAAGGATTAGATCTATTTTTCATTCAATGTAGAAACCCTAAACAAAAAGACTCAACAAACCCTAAATCATAATGGCGGCCAACTGATTAGCTTGGATAGGGCCTTTAACCAAAGTCCAAGCCTCAAAATTGAGACCGCCTTCAATTTTTAGACTTTAAAGCTGACTTTTTTCTAAACTTCATTGACCCAACACATAGTAGTGCCTTTGCAAGGCAAGGCCAAAAATGATAAGGCTCACAAAATATAGGATAATGGAAGAAAATTCCAAGAGTTTATCTAGCGTTGGCAATGCCATCCATGTCTAAGCATTAGTCTGAAGTCGTTAGAGCTGGTCCATGTATGGTGGACCGGAGATTTCGATCAAACGAGCTGATTTCTCACTGCCCGTGAATTGTTATCCATCCCGCTAAGTGAAGCAAGGCTTGCATTGGAAGCTTTGACAGGGCTGAAATCTCATCGTCTAGAGTCTAGGGGCACATCATTCAAAAACCATCCTCTTTTTACCAGTACTGCCTTCACCGACCACATATCTATCCGCAACAGGCTTTCTTGATGTGCCAGCAGCTTTAGAAAGGATACTTCTGCGGATTTGAAAAATGTCAGGCTAAGTTATGGTGTGACCGTCTCCAGCTATTCAATGCTGTGGAGTGTCCATTTTCCATTGCGGTTTGCCATTCATATCTCACTTGGAGTTGATTATCATACAGAGAATGGAAAGCATTGAATATTCAGTCAAATTCGTAATGTTGAATCTTGAAACTCTAAATGACACCTTTAGATTTCATGCATCATATCCTCTTCTGAATCAGTTCTGAAATTAGTCAGTTGACAAGGACACAAACCGTTGTATCTACTAGTTTGTGCGGCTGAATAGACTCTTTAAAGCCTTTTCTCAACTAAGTACTAAAGGGAGTCACTAGTCACTACACACTGGAGGGCAGCAGAAGCCGGTACAATTTCAGTTAAGATCATCGGAAATGGGCTGTCACCTTCAAGCCATCTGCACCGCTCTATCAAGGATGAGAGTGGGCCACTTTTCTGTCTCACTTCATTAATGAGTATGCAACTGGGAGCTTGACCAGGTCCAGTACACTGGTGACTGATCTAAAAATGCATCTCGAATTCTCGATTCTCTATTGAATACACGCCAGATTTGGCAGTCTTCTGCAAACCTCTTGGGAGTTGTCCTGTCTTCAAGTTCATGTCTCGGTTTTTGAAAATTTAACCCAATAAAATTTACAAATGCATCTGGAATTCTCGATTCTCTAATTGAATCCTAAGCTAACAAAAGATAGCCTCAAAAATCTTGTACAGAAAGTTCTTCAAGCCCTGAAAGTTATTTATTATTTCAATTATATCACTGATTTATATAGAGAAGGACAGATTTAACATTGAGCAATCAATGACGAGCATCAACGTTCAGCGAGCATCAGTTCAATCAGTGAGCATATGCCATCATCAAGCTCGCCAGCTGCTCCAGCAATAGGAATCATGAAAACTTCCAATGTCCAACCCCAGACTCTCTCCGTGCAATGTGAGTCTGCCCTGGCCCATACCCACAGCCCTAAAATCAATTTTAACAAAATGGAGCAGCCTCAAAGAACGTAATCTCTGTGCAAATTTTTTGATAGGCACCTTCCACCCATAAGGTGCGTGTAGAAAAAAATTATAACCAAAAGAAGAACAAAGAAAAACAAATGTAAAAAGTGAATTCACGTCACGGAAGGGCCAATTTCGCCCGCGGAAAGAGCTGCGTCCTCAGGCCTCCGCCCTCGGGAGCAAAGCCTTCCCAGGCAGAAGGGCCTCGGAGTCCCCTCCCCCACCCCCCCTTCGACTTTGTCACCAAAGTTCAAAATTTGGACCATGTCACAAGTGACCAATATGGAAGCCAATGCTTTACTGACACGTTGCCAAAAGCATACAGCCTAGCATTATTAACACCAAATGTTAATATTAAGTAGTATACATTTACTTTTTGCTCCCAATAACTAAAGACTTGCAAATGTCACATATATGATTATTGAATGCTACATTTTTTCTAGAATAGTGCTCAATAAAAATCAATGTTATGTAAATCTTCCCATAAAAAATCCTATGTTGGTAAAAGAACAAGAGCATTAACTCCTATATTGTTAGCAATTTGTCATGTTTAAGATGTGCTAAGCATATAATTTCCTTCATTTTTAAAAGTTGCAAGTTCTGAAGATTTTTCAAATAGAAATGCTCGCATTCCCCAACACAGAGATGTGGATAACAATTTTGTGAGAGCAACGTTCTTGAAAGTTGGCAAAGTATAGGAATGGAATCGACATCATGAAAACTTTGACGGTGTTTTATATAGGCATATAAAAAGTTTCATGAGTAATGATTATAAAAAGTTTCATGAGTAATGATCCTTAAAAAATTGAGAAGCTTCATGAGGGTAACTCAAAAAAAGGTTTCTTGAACATCATGTGAGAGTGTTTCTTGATTGAAGTCAACTTTGCATCTTGCAAGTGAATGAGAATGAATCTTTATTATCTAAGTGGCTAACGGGAAAGCTCCGCTTGGCGTTAGCAACCAATACTTTGTCATTAACCAAAACCCCTAATGGGACACTAGCCCCACTAGATTTTTATTGAAGCAAAGGTATGAATGGTATCATCGATGAAGAGAATGGATGCAGCAGATGGAGGTGGTGAAGGTTGTGCAACTGAGGAGATTGAATTTAGGACACAAGGCAATGGAGGCTATTTGGAAGAAGAATAATAGGCATGGGGGTTGTGGAGGCATAAGGAAGTCTTTATAAATCTGAGTTATATATATTATCTTTGTTAGGGACACCTTTAACTCAAATTGAACCCAATAGCTTGACTATGAGCGGCATTGACATTCCCATTAGTTGTTTGAATGATCACTCACTAGTTGTTTATAGAGTTTTTTATTTGGGCTATTTTTTGTAATTTGGCTATATTTTTATTTTCTTATTCGAAAATTTTAAAATTTGACCATCAAAACCAAAAAATTTATGGCCCAACTTTGATATGATTATGATAGATTTGAAAACATTTTGCCTTAAATTTTGACTATTTACCTTTATGTAAAAGAAATATTCATTACATGAAACTATTTTTTGCCTAACTTTGCTATACTTATAAATTGCAACAAAAACTAAATCGCCAATTCTATGATAATTTTGCTATTTTCTATTTGAAATAAAAAACACTGGTTGTTTAAATGATCCCCCCTTTATTTGTAGACGCAACCTAGTTCCAAAGTCAATATCTTGAATTCATGGTTGAGTTTGTACTTGATAACCTCCAACCAGAGCTCTTGAAGTTCACTATTGTAAAAGCCTCTTTGAAGCCCACTTGTATTTCACACTAGGAAACATAAGTCTAGATTGCCCACTTTTTACTTAATTGCAAGGGATGTAGTATATGCTTATGGTACTAGAACGTACATATACCAACTTGCCAAATGTTTCAAAAGCCTATTTTTAGCCTTAGTGTACAATTTTGAAAAGGAATGTGTTGGTCATCATCAAATTATTTGGAAATGTCCTTCTTGGCCTCATGGAAGAATGTCATCAAGCTATTTGGAAATGTCCTTGTTGGCCTCATGCAAGAATGCGTTGGAGCTTAGACTGCATCACCTCAAGTCTAGAAGGCTTGGTTAAAAGAACTCTATGAGAATATGAGAGTAGGTCGTATGCAAGTAAATAATTTCAAAGTTTAAGTCCTCATATAAGCACACAACCAATGTAGTACCTAAAATGTTACTTTTCTTCTTGAAACGAAAGGCAATTTCATGTGTTGTACTTCTCAAATCAAAGACTCAACTAAAGCTATTGTTTTTGTGCCACATCAACAAATTAGTTAGCAATTTACCAAAATCTACTCATACCGGTGCTCATCCCCATTGGCAACAACCATAAGTTCATCTATATTTTAAGTTCCTTTATATTAGCATTGTGACCAAACATGCTTGATCTCAAGATCAAATTGCCAAATGCATATGCAAGCTTTGTGAAAATTGTCAACATTTCCTAGCTAGTTTGAGGCCTTTGGCAAGTTTTGTACATAGTTTTGGATCTAACATTTCACACGTGTGAAAGAGGCCTAGATACTTTTATTTTAGTATATATTTCATGTTGAAGAAGTCTCAAACTTCAGGACCTTCGAAATGACACCAAAATCATGTTATTTGGACATATAGGCCAAAATTGGCTATTTTAGGCTACTGGTGCCCTAAAGTTGGGTCCTAGGTTCTAGAGAGAGGAGAGAGAGTCATCTCTCTCACCTATATTAGGCTGAAATTCGTGGAGAACAGGCTGGAGAAACTTATTGTATTGTTGAGAGAGATCAATAGATCATTGTCACAGTTTCTTCCTCCATTGAGAGCATTGCTTTGTGTATTGTCTTCAAGCTTTTGTGTATGATCTTAAGAGGTTTCCAAAAGTGGTAGGCTACTGTTGTAGGGCTGGTATGCTGTTTTTCTTGGCTGCCATCAGTACCTTTTATTAGTTTCTTTTGTCTCTTGAATGATTTGTCAAGTTCATGTGTATCAAAGGTAGCATTAGGATGCTTTGCCATTTCTAGCTTTTGTAGCTTGTTGTGCAAAGATCTTAGCCAAGTATTTTGGGAGTTTGGATCCATTCAAGATCCACTTTTTTCGCATGGTATCAGAGCTAGTTGGGTTTCCATCTATGGTGATATTTGGATGTTTGATCAAGTTCTAGCATGATTATGCATTGCATTGTTGATCAAATCTTACTAACCTTTGTTTTGTGAGTTGAACTTGTGGATCAAAAGCATATTTCAGGTCTATTGAAGATTAGAGGCTGAGAAGAAGCTATTTTGGATTGGATCATAACACTTTGGATTCGTTGATTGTGAGGCTTGTGCATATTCAATACTAACAATGTTATGTTCAATGTATTGTTGACAATCTCCACTTCTGTGGATGAACACTCTCCTTTGTGGATGAACACTCTCCTTAAGTGGATGAACCTTCTCCTTAAGTGGATGACAAATACTCTTTGAGTGATTTTGTATTTCTCCAAAAGGCTGAGCAAAGCTCCCACTTGGATGAAAGATCCCCTTTTGGGTGAATAGATTGTCAACAATCTTTGGCATAAATTTTGGTGTACTTTGTTGAGCATGTACGTAACTCTCCTAATGTAATTTGATTGGAGCATTTGCTGGAAGGTTTTAACCATTATGCAAATGTGTTTTCAGGTTCTTAACAGGTTGAGGAACATTCTCATGTGAAGTGATCTTAGATCTACATCTAAACACCAAGATTTGACAAGCTAGTGAAGCTAGTCTTATGATTCACTAAGTGTGCTCTTTCATTCACCTCTAAAGCTTGTATTTATCACTTGCTGGAGTTTATAAACTTTTAGAAGTGTGGTTTACATGTGGTTTTATAGGTTGAGTTAATATCTTAGTGTGTTGATCATATGTTGATCAGTTCAATTCTAGGTATTCTTGGTAGCCTAGTCTTTTGTATTTTCTAAGAATACAAGTGACTCTGCACACCATAACTTGATTTGGTCACTTGCTGGAAAGTTTGAGAGCTTAAGCAAGAGTGTGTTCAAGTTGGTTTGAGTTTGTAATCAATTCTTAGTGTGTGCAAAGTGTTGCATGTGTTTTCAATCTTCCTTTCTATGCTTGGAAACCAGCCAGGTTCAAGATAGAAGTGTTTTAGGGTCCTAGATCTTCTGAGATCTCCTTATCCATCATTTGTTGAGAGGAAAGTGAGTGTTAGGTGTATTAGGACAGAGCCCAAAAGTTGAAGAATCATTATATTCATGGCTTCCAATGGTGGGATCATGTTAGAAACTAATGATAGGTTGAGTTCATCAAACTACTCTACCTGGAAAGTGAGGATGGAATCCTTACTTGAGTTGAATGAACTCATGGACATAGTTGTAGGAACTGAAGAGAGACCACCCATAGTTCAAGAGCAACAAAGTTTGATAAGAAGGCCAAAAAGGCTCTTCATATCATTAAAATGAATGTTACCAATGAACTTCTCAAGGAAGTTGGTAAGTGTCAAAGTGCAAGTGAGGCATGGAATGCCTTGAAGAAGCTCTTTGAATCAAAGTCCACATCTAGGGTATTGACCCTAAGGAGGCAAATATTTTCTAGTAGGCAAAGAGAGGGTGAAAGTGCTCATGCATTTGTCTTGAGGATTAAGTCCTTAAGTGATGATCTAGCATGTATTGATGAAAACATAAAAGATGGTGAAATAGTCCAGGTTATGTTGAATGGTTTGCTAGATGAACATGCTAACCTTGTGCAAAGTTTTGCCATTCAAAGAGTCTTGCCAAGTGTGGTTGACTTGCAAGAAATCTTATTGGATGAAGAACATAGGTTGCAATCAAAGCTTGATGGTGCATCCTTGCAAGGTGGAGGTGAAGAGACTTTCTTCACAAAAGGAAAAGTCAAAGGCAAAGGTAAAGGCAAAGGGAAATGGTCCAAAGGTGGTAACTCGGATCATGATGATCACTCTTCCTCCTCCTCTTCTACTTCTTTTAGAAAGAAAGACAAGTCAAAGTTCAAGTGCTTTTATTGTGGGATAAAAGGTCATTTTGAAAATGAATGTCATAAGAAGCAAAGTAATGAAGGTAGCAAGCAAAACAACTTTTGTACTTCTAATGAGGATCTAGATTCTTGTGATTCTCTCATGATGTGTTCTTCAAGTCTAATGTCAAGTGGAAGTGACAAGGATTCATGGTGGATAGATAGTGGATCTAGTTCACACATGACTAGTCACAAGGAGTTCTTTACTTCTTTGATCTCTTATGTTGGAACCAAGAAAGTCGTTCACATGCCAAATGGTGGTGAGTGTATGATCAAAGATATTGGCTCAATTCCTATTTGACTTTCTACTAATAGGAATTTAAGGCTTGATGGTGTTTTTTACATTCCTTCACTTTCAAGGAATTTGCTAAGTGTTGGTCAAATGTTAAAAAAAAGGTACAAGACAAAGTTTGTTGGGGATGTTTGCTTCATTACTAAGGGAGATGTCTTGATTGCTATAGGCAATAGACAAGGTAGACTTTACAAGCTTGATGCATTTGTCATGTCTAACAAGAGGAATGAAATGGATGTTGGTGGTTCTCTCAACTTTCAAAAGTCAATCCCTAGCATCAATAAGATTGGTAGATCTTATGCAAAGTCTAAAAAGCTTCTTTATGCTAGATCTAGGTTGAGATCTAATGAGCTTCTTGGAGATAGTTATTGTTGTGCTAACTTGGCAACTTCTGGTGAATCTATGATCAATGTTTTGGATCCATTGGATCTTGAAGATGGACTAGTGCTACCTACTAGTCAAATGGAGTCTGGTGGTGCTAAATTAGTATCATGTTTGAACTCTTCTACTCATAGATTTCCAAGTTTTGTGGCTCTTCAATGGAACTACATGGAAAGTTCAAAAATGAAAAAGGTAAGAAGAGAGTTAACTTCATCAATGGAGGTGATGAAAACTCTTCTTTGGAACTGGTTATTGCTAATGACTTATTTACTCATTTGGAAAGAGATGGTGCTTTGAGCATGATTGAAGAAAAAGTTTCTTTTGTATCTTTATGTGATGAGTCCAAAAAAGTCATTTGTGAAACAAATGGTGTCACATGTATTCATAAATAAAGTAGATCAAAAGGTTCTATTGTGAGACTTGGTGAGGAAGATCTCAAGTCAAAAGGGAGAGATGAATGTGAAGTGCTCAAAGTAGGATGTACTTTGAATGATGCTTTTGTGAATGATAGTGAGGGTTCATTATCATTACCTATATCATTGATTAGAAGTCTAGGTTTGACAAGAAAAAGTACTTCAATCATTCTTATGATGAAGGAACTATGTATTCTTTTCATGGCTTCTAATGTTCAAGAATCTTCCATTTCTTATGATGCAACTATCAAGAGGGAGATTGCTAACTCCTGTGGTGTGATCATTAAGAGGGAGCCTTGTGAAGTAAAGGGCAAAGGAAGAGTGACTCTTGGAAAGATTCAAGGCATGGATCTTACATCTCTTCATCAACTCAAAGGTTGCTATGATTGTGGTGGAGTGTTCATACATGATCAAGATGGCAAAAGGTTGGATGCAGAAGACTACATGGAGCAACTCAAGTGGCAATTTTTCCAAGGCAAGGAAGATCTCATTGGTGAGCTCATTGAGGTTTGGTTTGATCTCAAATGGGCTGGTTTGATTAGGTTTGATACTCAACTTCATCCACTCTACTTCATGTTGGATAGAATTGTAGAAATCTATCTTTTGGTTTATGATGGTGACATTGTTTTCACTAACTATAGTGAAAGGTTGAAATCAAGCAATGATGAGACCTTGTGGGATGTTAATCATGTGTTTGAGAGGGAGTATCTTCAGAGGTTCAGATCTGAAGATGTTTATAAATGCAAAGTCCTTGATGTTTTATTGGAAGATCAAGATGTTGATCTTGAATTGCTTCATCAACACCAAGAGGCAAGTAGCAATTGGAAGCTAGTCAAAAGCATCAAAGAGGAGCCTGTAGCGCAGGCATCCCAAAGGGAGCCGGGAACCACGACTTAGCTTCCCAGCCTTCAACTGTTGCCATCCAGACCCACTTGACATACAAGCAGCCAACTCGCTAACAACGATCAGACTTAACCAACTTGAAGTTCCGAAAACTAGCATTGAGATCCAACCTGGCGCCATGCCAGATCAGGGGTCCCGATGTGGGTGACTTCCCTCCAAGCAAGCCGCCCGACATACATCAAACTTAACCAACTCGAAGCTTCGTTACAAATGAGTAACATCCATTCCAAGCAAGAGGTCTGACTTACATCAGACTTAACCAACTGAAAGCTTTGTGACGAGCGCTGGAAGCCAACCTGGCGCCACACCAGACTGGACAACCATAAACACGTAACTTCCACCCAAGCAAGCTATCCAACTCAGCCGACAGGTCAGAGCCCGTTCCCCAAGAGCTTAACCCATTCACGTTCATGCAAGGAACACTCAAAACCACAAGCCGCGACAGATATGGAGACAACCAGTTCCTGGACCAAATGGTCCCGACAGCATACCGCTGGCGCCACTGATCGAACGGTCCCGACGACATACCGCTGGCGTCCTGGGATACGACCCTCAGCTATGTGCCAAGTTAAAAATTTTGAAAGCGGCCTTACAACTGGTGCTTTTACCGAACACTGAAACCCAGAAGGTAATCAGAGTCAGTTTGAGGAAAATCCCACTTTATTGATAAATCTGAGAAGGTTACATTTCAAGTGTGTGACCGACCCTAGTCTCCGGGGCGCTAGCATGCCAAGGCGAGAGCCATGACAACATTCTAGCAAAGGAGGCTGAGACTTGGTTGGAGCTCGCCCTGAGTCGCAACCCGCACTCCCCTATAGTATTGGTGTGATTCGGCACCCCCCCTCATACCAAGCACTCTGCCCAAGCTGGTAAAGCAAGTTTTTCTCTCTCTAGAATTTTCTCTTTCTAGAAAGTCATTTTCTCTCTCTAGATTTTATTGATCCCCAGGCTTCCTTTAATCATGCCTAGATCGTGTGAGGTGATTGCACATCGATCTGAGCTCTCTGGACTCCGCTAGAACCGATCAAAGATTTTCAGCCATAGGAACTTGGCGCCGGCTGGATTCTGGTCACAGTGGCGCCGGGAGCAGTAGAGGCGCTACCGACGCCGAAGACATAGCTGGCACCGGAAGTAAAGCTTGTAAAGGTAGCTTTACAACAGAGCCACATGGGCAAAGCATTTTGGATCTATTTTTATAGGTTCTTGAAGTTCAAGTAAGGTTCTTGGAGCAGCAAGGAAGTGTCCTTTTACTCTACCTTATTTGTTTAATCTCATGTATGAACATTGTCATGTCAATGTGTTGGAATTGTCAAAATTCAATGAAACTAATTCCATAGTTTTGCATTCTTTGGATCTTGGAGATGGAATAGTTATCATTGCTGGTTCTTATGATCAAGTACATGCATTCATTCAAATCTTGAAAGATATTGAAGTGGTCAATATGTTTACTTTTGAGCAAAGTTCAAGATCTAGCATCCTAATGTTGGCAAATTGGCAAATTGTTGACAATGTAGGATCGAGGGTTGTATGCAAATCTTGTGAAGATACTTCAAGTATTTCAAGTTCAGGTTTTGCCCATTCAAATGGAGCAGAGAACACATCATTTTGGCATTCATTCACTCAAGGGCTTTCATGGATTGGAGATCTACAAAGGCAAGGTGGTGATGGAGGTTCATTCATGGAGATACATGGTGCATTCACTATGGGCATAGTGGAATCTGGAGGAGGCATGCAAACACTTGTTGGTTACTTTCACTTATAACTTGTTTGCTGCTGTTTTACAGAGAATTCAAAGGTGGATACATGGAGGAATCCTTTCATTATAATTCTATGTTTTTTTTACATGTATCTCGTTCACCATTCTATGTAAAATTGATGTAAGAAATAGTGAAGCATCCTATATGGACACTATTATCTATATCAATTATGTTGTACTTCATACTGTACATATTAGAACACTTGAGAAGAGATCTATTATCATGATGGAGATCATTCTTAGGTTGGAGAAAAGTAGTGTTGTAAAACTAGGAAGTTAAGTTGAAGAGGGAGTGTGAAAATTGTCAACATTTCCTAGCTAGTTTGAAGCCTAAATTGGCAAGTTTTGTACATAGTTTGGATCTAACATTTCACACGTGTGAAAGAGGCCTAGATACTTTTATTTTAGTATATATTTCATGTTGAATAAGTCTCAAACTTTAGGACCTTCGAAATTACACCAAAATCATGTTATTTGGACATATAGGCCAAAATTGGCTATTTTAGGCTACTAGTGTCCTAAATTTGGGTCCTAAGTTCTAGAGAGAGGAGAGAGAGTCATCTCTCTCACCTATATTAGGCTGAAATTCGTGGAGAACAGGTTGGAGAAACTTATGGTATTGTTGAGAGAGATCAATAGATCATTGTCACAGTTTCTTCCTCCATTGAGAGCATTGCTTTGTGTATTGTCTTCAAGCTTTTGTGTATGATTTTAAGAGGTTTCCAAAAGTGGTAGGTTGCTATTGTAGGGCTGGTATGCTGTTGTTTTTTGCTGCCATCAGTACCTTTTATTAGTTTCTTTTGTCTCTTGAATGATTTGTCAAGTTCATGTGTATCAAAGGTAGCATTAGGATGCTTCCTCATTTCTAGCTTTTGTAGCTTGTTGTGCAAAGATCTTAGCCAAGTATTTTGGGAGTTTGGATCCATTCACGATCCACTTTTTTCACAAGCTTCCTATAAGAGCTTTTTACAAGCTTCGAACCAATGCTCTAAGCAACTCTATGTAGTACACCCACGTGTCCCATACCTCAAATTATCATCAGCAAAAGATGGCTTGGAAAATTGGCTCTAGACCTACACAATCTTCTTTTTGAAATAGAGCTAAAGTAGTAATTATTATTAAAGGTAGATCATGTACTTGTTAGAATGGGCACTAATCTTAAATGTGGGAAAATGCACTTGTGATATTAAGGACATAACATTCTTACCCCTTTAAACTACAAATTTTTGGGAGATGAACTTCTGTGAAGAATTTTCATCATGTTTCATTCTGATTTACTACTTGCAAGATCTTGGATACATATTAAAGCTATATCTAGGACTCTAGATCACTCTCTTCCATAGAGCTTTTGAAATTGTATACTAAAATGTTAAGGATGATCTTAAGAGCTCTTGGTTTCTCAGAACACCACCATGCATGTTGCATGTTTCCTTGTACTTTCATGTATTTCAAAAGCTATTCTAAGCTACAATCAATGATTAAAATTCGAATTCCTAGCATTAACTCCCATTAAACATGACTGCTTGATCCACTAGCATACTCAATTATAGCTATAACTTACAAATTGAGTCCTAAATACTAAATATGAACATTAATGTTGTCATCTTCAAATTCACATATAACATTGCTTGAACATATGGAGCTAGAATTATTCTACTCATAACAAACATGTTGGTTCCTAGCAGAATCTCTCCATCACAACTACAAATGTGGGCAATTTTGCCATGCACAGAACATGGGATCATGTGTGAGAGTGAGTAAACTATGCAACAGGCGAGTAGATACTTGAGATGAGTCTAGAAGTATATAAAGATGAGGTAAAAAAATGATGTTGATAAAGAGTAAAGTTTTCAAACAGTTTCAGAGATATCTTTGTTTGAGAATAGAAGGTGCAAAGTTTCAATCTCTCCATCACAACTACAAATGTGGGCAATTTTGCCATGCACAGAACATGGGATCATGTGTGAGAATGAGTAAACTATGCAACGGGCGAGTAGATACTTGAGATGAGTCTAGATGTATATAAAGATGAGGTAAAAAAATGATGTTGATGGAGAGTAAAGTTTTCAAACAGTTTCAGATATATCTTTGTTTGATAATAGAAGGTCCAAAGTTTCACTCACTAGTTTACACAAAAACAAATCTGACATTGGCGAGCTTATGGAGTTAAAATGAGTAAAAATATAAAAATTGGTTAACGGGAATTTTAATTAGATGAGTCAACCAAAATTAATTTACCTAGTCCCTTATATGGTAGATCCAAGGGGTGGGAATGCATTGTGATGGGAGGAATAATGATCTCAAAAAAGTCCTAATAGGCGAGTAGAAGTGTGAGTAAAAATGATTTTACTCACTAGCCTATTGGGTACTATGAACTCTAGTAATTAAGATCATGACTACTAAAACTATGCACAAAATAGAGAGAAAATAAAGTTGGAGAATAGAAAAACTGATTTGAGAGAAAATAATCTTGGATAGAGTTGGACAGTGTCCATTAAAATTCACTTGATTCTAGCACCTTCTCCCTGACAATAGTGCCAAAAGAATACAATATCTTTTTTGAACCCACTTGTGTCCAAGAAAAGGTTATGAATCTACAACCAAGTTAGTAATTTGTTATGGTGTGGATTCTTATCCAAAGAAAAAAGGGTATAGTAGGTTCAAAAGGGAACAAATTTAGAGAACCAAGGAATCATCTCTCAATCTAAAGAAAAAAGGGTAGAATAGGTTAAAAAAGGAACGAATTTAGAGAACTAAGGAATCATCCCTCAATCTTGGTGCTTGTTCATTCTTGGTTGCTTTATGTATGATGATGGGATTTCTTTTGGATTTTGCTTTATCTAGGCTTGTTTAGCTCTAGATGTTTTTCTGTTGAGGTTGATCTTCCCAAGGGAGGTGAACAACAAAAGAAAAATCCTACCTACGGATTTGAATTAACATA
Organism: Diphasiastrum complanatum; assembly: GCA_029204225.1. Taxonomy (NCBI): domain Eukaryota; kingdom Viridiplantae; phylum Streptophyta; class Lycopodiopsida; order Lycopodiales; family Lycopodiaceae; genus Diphasiastrum; species Diphasiastrum complanatum. The sequence goes on along the minus strand of CM055092.1, from coordinate 91,862,421 downwards.
TCTTGTGTGTTGAAGGATGTAACACAAATTATGCTTGGATGTGGAGCTTATGGATTTTTAGTTATTGAAACAAGAAATGGTGATTCCTTATGTTATCGGTAAGAGGTGTAGGCAATAGCATGATGTTGGATTTATCTCCTCTACTCTCCTAAATCCCATTTTAATATGCCTCCATTCATGTTGCATTTTTACTCACGTTGTCGCGCAGTCTGCATATTTACATGTAAATTTTTACAAACAAAAAAAAGGCAAAAGAATCGCGACACTGTGTTTTTACAAGTGCTCTGTGACAGGCGAAAAAGGCGACACTGCCTTACAAAATGCCAAAGGTGCCCTAGGAAGCAAAGGCACCCTGTAAATCAAATCCTAAGGCATTTCGTCAGAGTGACGCATTTTTTGCATCTTCACCAACGTTTACTTCAACAAAGGATGACGTTGCACCCTTTTCACGCCTCCCCATGCAACTGCGCTAACAAACTTGACAACGACTGCAGCCACCCATGATCTCCTACAGACAACACATCCACTTTGTACTTTCTTCATCTGCACACCTGTAACATTGTGTGTATATACTGAATATCATTTGTGTATTCAGATTGATTGTTGATTAAGAGATTGAAGATCAAGTGTGTGTAGATTTAGCATCAGAAGCTTATCAGAAATAGACGAAGTAGATGACTTGGGCATTGATTTCATTCCTTTACAGATTGAATTAGCTTTGTAGAGCACGCGGCTTCATCTGCTATTTTCATGTGCTCTACCACATTATTGACATGTATATTTTGCTATACTTAATCTAATAACAGCTCTTTTGTTCAGCATTCAGATTTGCGTCAATATTGCTATGCTTACTTTTCATTCTGTCTGACTTTGTAATTGCTCAATCTGGTAATATGTTTTACCAAGTTAATATTAGTCTAACTGTTGACGACTAATATTTAGTCTTGCCTTTCGCGAATCATTCGAGACTGATTATCAGTCGAGCTCAGTCTAGCTCTTCGCGAATCATTCGCAACAAATAATTTGTCTAGTTGTTGGTGACAAATTATTCTTCTGGTGTTTTATTAACGTTTGACTACGTAATCAGAATGACCATGATTTCTATTCGTTTTCTGATAGGCATAGTCATGCTTAGGGAAAGAGTCATAAAGCTCATTCCACTGCGCACGAACACTTTCCGTTCGAGTTCGTTTCTCGTTCGCTCCTTTTTCGTGTTCATTTTTCTTTTCGAGCTATTTTCCTTTCTCACACACGACACACCCTCTTTCTCCAACATGGTATCAGAGCCCATTTTTGTAGCCTGATAAGCTTCCACAATACAAGACTCTATTTACTGATAGAGTAATTGTCTTCTTATTCTATACTTTTTGTATCAAATTTCCATATTTAAATCACTGATAGTTTTTCCTATCACTTAGACTAATTCTTCCACATGGATTCCCAAGGGAAAGCCAGTCCATGGACAAGCTTGATGGAGCCAATTACCATCTATGAAAATTTAAGATGAAAACTGTACTCATGGCTAAAGAATTATATGACATTGTTACAGGTGCAGAAGGGAAACCCGAAGCAGACGACGCAACAATCGCTAGATGGAAGCTGAAGGATGGAAATGCTTTCGCACTGATCATCCTCAACATAACAGATACTCAGATCGGCCATGTATCCGAGGCTCAAACATCGAAAGAAGTCTGAGACATCTTGAGCACACTATACAAAGTGCGAGATATAGCTTCCAAGCTACATCTCAAGAAGAGATTTTACTCCCTCAAGATGGCGAATGGTGATTCCCTACAGAATCACATCAATCAATTCAAAAACCTGCTAAGGCAAATGGCCATTGTCGGTCATAGACAATCAAGATGCAGTGATGAAACTGCTTACAAGCTTGCCAAGCTCATACGACAGCTGGGTGATGATCATCACGACACATCCAAAACTGACTCTTTCGAGGGTCATTACAATGTTGTTGCATGAAGACACGCGAAGGAACGAAACCTCAAGATCCTCAGCTGATTCTCATGCTTTATACACCAACAAGAGCACGACGAAGCAGAAGAAGAAGAAAGACATGAAGCAATCAAAGCCAGACTAGAAATCAGTACCGTACAAAGAACAGTCGAATCCACAGACAAAGAAGAAGCTGTCCTACAGATACTGCAAGCGAAACAACCACGAAATTCAAGACTGCCGCATATTGCAAGCAAAGAACAATATCAAGGGGCAGTCGAATCAAGTGCCAATTGCAGCTACAGAAGCTCCACAGTCTATTCAAGAAGCGGATCATGATGCCTTCATGACCAGCCATCAAGGAGCATCTGACGACAGTACCGAGAAACATGTTCACCTTGGCGACAATAGCACACAAGCTATTAAAGGTGAAGGTACTGTAAGATTAAGCTTTCCAAATGATCAGTCTCAATGCAAAGTAGTTGATAGGACAGGCAAGATCCTAGCACTCGGAAAGAGCCATGGATACTTGTATGAATTAAGTCATTGTTAGGCACTCAATACTTCTATTCATGCAAATAAAAGTTTACTTTGGCATTATAGACTTGGTCACTTGAATCATGTTGTTGTAAAACAAATGTCTAGAAAATCTATTGTTCTTGATCTCGACTATCCTCGCGATAAAGTCGAGTTACCTGTCTGTCAAGACTGTCTAGTTCATAAACAGACTAGAAAACCATTTAAATCAAGCCATCAGCATATTGCTAGAGGATTGTTAGACATTGTACATTCAAACATTTGTGGCCCGATGAAAAATCCTTCGCTGAAGGATGCCAAGTACTTTATAGCTTTTATTGATGAATTTTCTAGAAGGACTGTGGTGTATTCTATTATGAAGAAATCAGAAGCCTTCATCTGCTTCAAAATCTTCAAGGAGCGTGCAAAAAAGGAGACTGGACGGACGATCAAGGCTCTAAGGTCAGAGAATGGTGGAGAATATATCTCTATCAAGTTTAAGGAGTACTTCCAAAGCCAAGGCATTGAGCAGCAATTCATCACTCCTTATAGTCCTCAGTCTAATGGCTTAGCCAAGAGGAAGAACTGTACCTTGGTTGAATCTGCCAAATTTATGCTAGCACATGCATCGTTGTCCAAGAGATTTTGGGCCGAATCTGTGTCCACTGCAGCTTATGTCTAGAACATATGTTCGACCAAGGCCCTCTCAGGCAAGACACCCCATGAGATGTGGACAGGCTCTAAGCCTTCTATGAAGAACCTAAGAGTGTTTGGGTGCGTTGCCTACGCGTAGATCCCAAAAGACACGAGGAAGAAATTGGACTTCCAAGGTCTCAAGACCATCCTGATCGGATATACTTCATCTGATAATACATACAAGTTGTATGATTCTGATATCCAACAAATCTTGTATAGCTGGGATACAGTCTTTATTAAGGATCAATTCGTCGACATCAAAGACAAGGATATTGCTCCAGAAGAACCTACACGACTGTCCGAGCTTCTGGCTCAGGCATGTCTATTGTCAACCCACTTCGAGACAGCGAATCAGACGAAGATGTTGTTGTTACCTAGCAACAAGTCCCAAGAGTGGTTCATCAGTCGAATCCTCCCAGAAGATCAAGCCGAGTGTGCACACAGCCCACAAGGAATACTACTGAGTCTACCTTTCTCTTGATAGAGGAACCAATGACAGTCGAAGAGGCACTCAGCCAACCAGACTCTGATCTCTGGAGAGAAGCTATGGACAGAGAGTATTCCTCTCTGACGAAGAACCAGATGCAATCACTAGTAGAAGCTCCTATTGGCTACAATATCATTGATTGCAAATGATCTTCAAGATCAAATACAATGCCAATGGAGCAATTGATCAAAGGAAGACAAGACTGGTAACACGAGGATTCACTCAGATCCCCAATGTCGAGTACAGCGAGACTTTCAGTCCAGTAGTCAAACATTTGTCGTTCTGAATGCTCTTGTCTTATGCTGTAGCTGTCGACCTCGAGGTAAATCAACTTGATGTACAAACAGCTTATCTGAATGGAGTTATACAAAAAGATATCTACATGATTTAGCCCGAAGGATACATTTTGGAAGGTATGAAGAATCATGTCTGTAAACTCCACAAAGCACTGTACGGCTTGAAACAGTCTGCCAGAGCTTGGTTTTAGAGGATCAAAACATTCCTCATCGAACAAGGATTCAAAGCAAGCACTGCTGATTGCAACGTCTATTCCAAGTCAATGCGACAATCCTTCATTATCATCACCTTATACATGGATGATACATTGCTCTTCAGCAACAATACCAATTTGGTCAAGGACAAGGAGTAACCAATAATCTTGAGTACTGGAGGACTATGTATCCAAGTCTAGGACTATATCGAATCCTATATATAGGACATGGATGTAACATTCTTCTCTCCTTGAATACCTTGAATGTCAAGATAAGTGAGTCCTGAAGGCTTGGCACTTGACCTTGAGGCTCTCCTTGGAACTCTTAGATTTTGAGGTGGATCCTCAAGATCTTGATCACTTTGATGCTCCTCCTCAATCCTTGTAAGGTCTTTGGCATCAAGGTTGTTATATGCACTTTCATTCACACAAGATACATGTCCTTCATCAAATAGCACATCCCTACTCACTATGATCAGGTTAGTGATGGGATTGAAAACTCTATATCCTTTTCAAGATTTACCATAACCAACAAAAATACCCTTGATTGATGTTGCATCATCTTTCTTCCTTGTTTCCAAGGATGTGTCAACATAGCATGGTGATCCAAAGACTTTCAAATCTTTGAAGTTCGGCCTCTTACCATATAGAGCTTGGAATGTTGTGATCTCTCCAATGGCTTTGTTGAGCAATCTATTACACAAGAAGTTAGCACATGTAATACCTTCTCCCCAAAATGACTTTGGAAGAGAGGAGTCCAGTCGTAAAGCTTTAGCACACTCACGAAGAGTTCTACTTTTCCTCTCGGCCACCCTATTTAGATTCACAAAACTCTAGCATATTGGTGGAGATATATTCTCCATAATTATCGCACCTTAATACTTTGATTCTAATATTAAGTTTATTCTCAACTAGTTCTTCGAACTTCACAAAGGATTCATACACCAAACTTTTCATTGGTAAAAGGTAGATCCAAGCATGTCTTTAATAATCATCAATGAAAGTTACATACATTGTGAGACCTCCAATATATGATAAAATGAAGTTTCCGTCCATACAATAACAGTAAGGTACTGTATTTCATGTGTGTGGATCCAATAATCAACATACAATTGCATTCTACACACAAAATTGCAAGATATCAACACTATAGTGCACCAATGGATATATGAACCAAAAGAGAACTCATGTATAAGCATGACTGAGATGAGAGAGAGAGAGAGAGAGAGAGAGAGAGAGAGAGAGAGAGAGAGAGAGAGAGAGAGAGAGAGAGAGAGAGAGAGAGAGAGAGAGAGAGAGAGAGAGAGAGAGAGAGAGAGAGAGAGAGAGAGAGAGAGAGAGAGAGAGAGAGAAGAAAGCCCCCTCCTCCATTTTTCTACTTTTGTGAAGTCCTCCTATTTTGACATTGTATGCTTTCTTGTGGATGTTTGAATGCTTGATTGACATTTCCTAATCATGTTATCACAATAAGATTGATCATTAGCTCAAGATTTCATCCTCTTAATCCACAAAATCACACAATAGTAAAATAGGTGTTAAAAATCACTTGGAAGAAATCACTAAGATCCATAGATAGGTTCCATTTCCAATAGGCCATGATTCTGTTTGGGCCATTGTTGACAGACTTACAAAGTTTACTCAATTTATCCCAACTAAAACTACGGTTAAAGCTTCAAAACTAGCTCAACTTTTTGTTGAGAAGCTTTTTCGACTGTACAGGCTACCTTGCGATATTGTCAATGATCGTGACCCAAAATTCACTGGGAATTTTTGGCATGCAGTGTTTGAAAACTTGGAAAAAACTTTGAATATGAGCTCTACAGATAATCTTGAATTAGACGGTCACAATGGAAGATATGCTACAAGCATATGTGGGCCATTGGCAATCTAATTGGGAAAATTACCTTCCAGTGGTGAAGTTTGCATATAATAGTGCAAAACACTTAGTGACCAAATTCAGCCCTTTCATGCTTATGTATGGTTTTCAACCTCAATCACCAATAAGTGTTGGCATGAAGAACCTTAGGGTGCAAGCCACAAATATTTGTACTTGCAGATATGCAAAGAAATATTACAGCTGGCTAAAGACAACATAAGAAGTGTGCAGGACAGGGCGAGGCACTATGCTGATCTATCTCGAAAGCACAAGAAATTCAACGTCAATGACATGGTGTTTTTGAGGTCCCTAGACACTCTAGGGGCTTGAAAACTGGTAAGTGTGCAAAGTTGGCACCTAGGTCTTGCAGTCCTTTTAAAGTTATCCAAGTGATTAACAAGGTCACATACAAACTAGATCTTCCAAATAACGTTGAAATTCATCATGTTTTTCACGTTAGTAAGTTAAAACCCTCATTGGGGATTGGAGAAACCCCGATCCCTATGGAAGATCTAGTAAAGCTTCTTCATGATGAGTCCGCAAGTGGTCCACCTAAATCGGAGCAATTTGTTAATAGCAGGCAGAAAACTTTAAGGAATAGAGTGTTTCAGGATTTTTTAATCAGGTGGAGGGGCAGGTCATAAGAGGAAGATACCTGGGAAAAGGAAGCTGATCTCCAGAAGAATTTTCCAAATTTTTCCCTACAAGGAAAAATTTAAGTTAAGGGGGAAGGAATGTTACATACCTATGTAACTGGCAATACTTTAATCCCTATCTGCCCATTTGGTATCTGGGAGGCTAAATGGTGAATCACCCTTGAATAAGAGATATCTCTAGGATTAGGAGTAGGTGCCTTTAGATTAAGGTACTGGTGTCCTTGGATAAGGGCATGTAGGTGTCTATGCCTTGGATAGAGGTATGAAACCTAGTGAGGTGTTAGGAGGACCTTACCATGGGTATTGGTCATTTTCCTAGACCTTGGGCCTCAACCTTGAGCCATAATGACATGATAGGCCTTGGGCCAAAATTAGCCATCACATAAGGGTCCTGGGAAACTAGTAGGAGGGCGCACCTACTAGGGTCCCAAGATGCCCCTAAAGAACCCAAGAAGTTATATTCAAGAACCACAAGTTATGGAAGGTGTCTTTTGACATTCCACTAATTTGTGAGTCTCTTGGCCCTTCATTTGCCTCCCCATTTCTTATTGTCTTGTGTAGGCATTCCATAGTGCCCATGAGAGGGAGAGGGTGCCCAATTGAGCGGAGATTTCTTGTGTCGTGATTTGCTTCTATCCTCTAGTGGATTGCTAGTGTGTAGAGAGCTTTGATTTTGCTTGCTTGCTCTTGTGAGGATCATCATCTTTGGTATGGGACTTAGATGGGGGTAGGATCTTGAGGATGCTTGTGTTTGTGATGGTAGTACTTGTGGTTTAGCAAGGGGGTGCTAGATAGGTCTTGCTTAAGCTTGGATCTAGCTATGGTTGGGTGGTAAATTCTTGAGGCCATCTTGTTTGTCTAATTTTGGAAGGATCTTAGGAGCATTGGAGGCATTGGTGGATATCTACTCAAAGGCTGGGTCGGCTGCTCTTCGTAGTTATTAAAGTTACATTCATCATGATCTTTCTATACTTGAAAATGCAAGATTTGATCTAGAAACGCCTCTAAATCCACATAGAATTTATGGCGCCCTCAAATCCACTTCTAGATTTGGCACAAACACCAACTTTGGTGTGCAACCTACTCTGATACCATGTGAAAAAATCATATCCAAAATGCACTTAATGGATCAACAAGATCTTGACCAAATTTGGATGCACATCTAGTTTTATCTACAAGATAGAAGTCATCAATTTAGCATACTAAAATTGCATAAACCACCTCTCTTCTACATTTGTAAAATGTCTATTTTCTATGTATGTCCTCATTTTGTGTAGCAAATTTGAGTTGAGCTCCTAACCCAAAAGAAACAAAAAAGAGCTAGCTAGCTCATTATTTACTTGGGAATAAATGGAGAGAAAAGTAAGTGATAACAAACTCATCACTTATTGGAGGACAAGAAAATCTTTGCCACACCAAAAACTAATTCTCATCTTTCATGAGAAAGTAAATAAACCACATCAAGGGGGCTCAAATGATGAGAAGAGAGCTTGTAAACCATGTACCACTTATCAAATTCTTGTGTGAAACCATCTTGATATGTATGGAACAAATCACCAAAAAAAAAACTTGAGAAACATATTGGCCATGAGCATGGATTTGTATACTAACAATTTACATTTTTATTAATCTAAATGCATTGAAGCATTGAAGTAGCCTTCAAATAAGGTAAGACTAAAATCTAATAATCAAAAGACATGGGCTTTGCGAGCGCAATGGCCTGGGTAAAAAGAATCATTGTAAAAGAAAATGCTCGGGGCTTTCCCATCTACAATATAGATTCCATCAAGATTTAGCAATCACTTCAAGAGTCTTAAGTTTTAAGAATTCAAAGGCAAAATGTTTCCTACACTCACAAGTCCTCAACAGAACATGCAAGATCATAGAGGTAGTCTCCAAAGAAACTTTTTTTTGGGAGAAAGTTGCCCTCCAAGGGCATTCCTCCCAAGAAGGGCATCTAACCGAGGGCGGAAGCCCGAGGGCTTTAGCCCTTTCTTGGCAGAATGCCCCAAGGAGGTGACCTTCCCTCTTGTAATTTCAATGGATGTTTTTTACCATAATTTTTTTATACACGCACCTTCCATGCGGAAGGGTAAAAAGATAAAAAAAATGGACCTTTTGGCATCCGGAAGCTGCATGTAAATTATTTTTAAAAAAAAGAGGCGCGCACAAATTCCATTCTGAGAGGCTGGACCTCCCTTTTCTTCATTAAAACAATAAAAATGAGATTACCGAAGGACTACTAAGCCTTGGCCCCTATGAAATCAATATTTTTTAGTAGCACATTTTACAAAATTAAAAAAACATCGAGACCTACACCCAGTGTTCAAGAAAATCAACAAAGTATAGGAATGGAACCAAAAGTTTGTTAAAAAATCGATATTGTAAAATATTTGACGATTTATACAAGCATATATACCTTTTATGAGTAAAAGTCTTAAAAAAAACAATGCATGTTTTTTTTTAAGGATCCACACCGTTTCCACGAATCTGCCTCTACATTGAGGGCCTTTGAGGCTGGGGATACATTGAATTTGGTCTCCGGTACAGAGTCAATACGTATACAATCCTTGTACCATTGCAACAAGAGGAAAATAAAAGCCTTGTACTATTCAATGTTTTTCTGCGAACTCGAAGACGTATCGTATCCTTCACGGATTTCGATACATTATACAACCCTTGACTACAAATGAAAGAGAAAAGACCCTTTTACTTGGCGTGCATTTTATTTCCGTGCGCCGGCATATCTTTTGGAAATGCACAATGTTTCTGTTATGCGTGTGTGACGGTGTGTGCGTCTGTGTCCCCTCGCCCCATCGTACTCAGCAGCTGCAGCTAGTGTCTAGGGGGCTGCCCAGGGACCCAGTGCCCCATGGCACATGTGACTCTTCATGACCACCTGAGAGTCCACAGTGGACATCTGTTCCAAGCTCAAATCAACCGCGAAGTCACAAATTGGATGGCGGTGGCCACGTAAAATCTGAATGAGACTCACCCTTGCAAATAATATATTTACTATTTTAGTGTCTCAACAAAAGCTTTGAACTTAACAAAAGTTTCATATGCAAGTGCTTTAGAGGATAAAAGGTAAACCCAACAAAAACTAGAGTAATCATCAATAAATGTTATGAAGCATGTAGCTCCTCCTTTGCTCTTAGTGGATGAAAAGGGGATATCACTATGAATGAGATCCAATGGTGCTTAAGACTTGATGGTTGCTCTTGGATGTGGCCTTGCATGTGATTTGGCCATGGCACATGCTTGACAAGGACTTGGCTCCTTGATCATAGATTTAGGCAATCCATTGAGTAGCTCCAACTTGAACATAGATTGCATAGCCTTGGAGTTGGGATTGCCCAACCTCCTATGCCATAGATCTTCCTTGAGAGCTTTCCTGGTAACACAATATTTGAACAAAGGTTAGCATTTGCATGATGCTACAACATCATCATTTCTTATGATCAAGCAAGCACCATTTCTAAAATCTACGTGTAGACCCTCATCATTCACTTGGCCTACACTTATGAGATTTTTTCTCAAACTAGGTACATAGAGCACATCATTGAGATTTAGCTTATCTAAAGATATGCATCCTATGCCTTCTATCATGCTTTCCTCATCATTTGTTGTGTAGATGCATTTTCTAGATCCTTTGTATGGTACTAGATTAGAAAAAGAATTTCTATTAGTACTCATATGGGAAGAAGCCCCATGATCAAGCCACCATACATTAGAATGCTTAAAAGAGGAAGATGAAAGACTAGACATTATAATCCTCCCTTTCACCAAGAGATTCGTCTTCACAAGTGATATTAGCTTGCTTGTTCATAGATTTCCTTTTGTAGCATTGGGAGGCAAAATGTCCCTTTTTGCCACATGAGAAACAAGTTACTTTGTACTTGCTTTTCTTCACTTTGGATGTGCTTGCTTCCTCCTTGGGTGTCTTCTCCAATGCCTTTGAGTTGTCTTTGGAGCTCCCTTGATTGTCATGTCTCTTATCCTTGCTCTTTCCTTTGAACTTGGTGAAGAGAGCTTGATCACCTCCTCCATCCTTGAGAGATAGCCTTTCAATCTTGCCACTCGAGTTTGATGCCTATGTTCTTCAGCTATCAAAACTCCTTGTAAGGTTTCTAAAGAGGGTAGGTCCTCTTTGATTTCATCGGAGTGAACAATAGTATCAAATTCCTCACTTAAGTTATTTAGAATGACAGTTTCTTTAGATTTGATTGAATCATCTATGCAAGAAAGGTCTCTATGGAGATCCTTGACCATAGACACATAGGATAAGGCACTTTCATCCTTTTTTTGAAATCTTTGGAAGAACATATTCCTAAGGGTAAGGACTCTTGAGGTGTTCTTAGACTCATAAATGGATTGTAAAGTGCTCCATGCATCTTGTGCACTAAGACATGAGCTAATCTCTCTTAAAACATCATTAGAGACATTAAGCTTCAAACAATGAAGAGAGCCACGTGCTCTCTTCATGAACTTGGGAATATCTTGAGGATTTCTAGGCTCCTCCTCATTCCCATTTACTATATCTATCAAATCTTGGAGTACAAGGGTGGATTCCATCCTTACCTTCCATATGCCATAATTGGTGGGAGTGAGTCTCTCACTTTGTTCCAAGAGGAAAGATCCCATTGTGGACATATCTTTATGATCAGTTTTGGCACACTAAAAGGAAATTATCAGAGGTCCAATCCAATCAAATGGTGTCTCAAGATCTCAAGGAATTCAAGTACTATTAGAAAATGAACTGAAAAGTGGGCAAAATTGTCAATTTCAAGTAGGTGGTCAAAGAACACTCTCAACTTTCAAAAGAAAAAGTGGATGGGAAATTTTTCACTTCACACGTGTGAAATAGCCTCAGAATGTCATATTTTACATTTCATAGGTTCCATCCATTTATAGGATCAATGATCCAAACAATGCTAGATAGAGTGTAGAAAAATGAAAATTTTTGAAATTTTTCTATCTTGACCACTAAAAATAGGATCCAAAATGATGTAGCCTTACTGCATGAAAAAATACAGGTTTCTCCTTCAATATACCTCACTTTGAATGCCAAGAACTCTCCATAGGATCTAGGAATCCACTTGAGCTCACTTGCATTGCAATCTATACTTGCCATTAGCTCTCCATACATATATAACATGGATGGCAAAGAAGCTTTGTAGGGGTATCAAATTGTCATATGTTTGCCTACTCAAATCAATTTGACCTACCCATAAGACATACCATCTATTGTAGTCAGATCAACACGAACGTCCTTGATTTTTGGAGGCAGTTCCTAAATTTTAGGAAACCTGAACAAACTTCTTGTCTAACTCCTATGATTAGGATCTAACTACCCTACACCTATTCCTCACACATGGGAACATGCTTTCACATGTTTAAATTACAAAATGTAAAATAAACTATATGATTATCAAGCTAATATTTGCCAATTTTTACACTCCTCAAATTTAGCTTGATAAAACTATGGTACATCAATCTACAACTCCATGAGCTGATCTTAACTTTATGAATGAATATTTCGACAAAGATTTAGTAAGGATATTAGCTATGCAATCTGAAGATGGCACGTGTTGGAGCTTTATCTCTTTCGCTTGCACCTTCTCCCTCACAAAATGATGAGCAATCTTGATGTGTTTGCTCCTAGCATGGAATGTAGGATTTGTTGCAAGTTGTTGGGCTGATTGGTCATTTTAAAGGATCAGTGGTACCTCCTCAACCTCCAGGACATGAAGCTCCACCAATAGCCTTTCGAGCCATAATACCTCCTTTGTTGTAGAAGTCACGACTTTATACTAAGATTTGATTGAAGAAGGTGAAATAGTATCTTGCTGTTTGAAAAGCCAAGACACCACTCCCTCACAAAGAAAGGTTGAAAATGCACTAATGGTTTTTCTATCCACTTTTTCACCTACAAAATTTTAATTCGAAAAGGCTCTTAAGCCAATGTTAGTCCCTTGATAAGCTATGCCAAAATTTCTAGTGGCCAAGATGTACTTAAGAACTATTTTGGCCATTTTCCAATGAGAAACAAGTGGACTTTGAATAAAGCTTGGCTTAATCTTCCTACACTATTACTAACAAATAGATCAAGGAGCCTATAAGTTCTATAAAGTGTGATGTCCTCAAAGGATGCTTCACCATTACTTGTAGATATCTTTACATATTGCTCCGTAGGATTCTCTATGCCTTTACAACTCTTCATTCCATATTTCTAGGATGGATGATGCATATTTAGATCAAAAAATAAAGCTAAAATCCATGCCTCTAGAAATCTCTGTGCCAAGAATGAGATGAAGTAGGCTGAGATCTACCATTCTAAACTCTTTTGACAATGTAATTATTACATCTCTTATTCCATCAAGATCATTTCCACTTAGAATGATGTCATCTACATATAAAACAAGTACAATGATCTTGCTATCACTAGATCTTATATACAAAAGCCTAGTATCATAAGAGCTTAGCACAAAATTGATAGAGTTTAGATAGTGTTGATCCTAGAGTACCAAGCTCTAGGTGCTTGTTTGAGTCTTCAAATCCCTTCCTGATGAAGCCTTGGGTTGCCAGATGCATACTTTCACGCTCATTCCCTATATGTACATCACTTACCCTTCAATACAACCACCAAGTTTTTCAAGAGATCACAAAGAGAGTTTGAGTCTTCAAGTTTTTCCTTCTCTCTGCTTTCATAAGCCTTCCGCTTGTTGAGTACTTCTGTATCTGACATTTGGTAAGCCTCACCTTGTGTGATTGTAACTCTGGTCAGACACTTCCTTAGCTTTGATATTGTCATATGTGAACAACCGTAAATTCATTGCTAAGATTGTCTTAAAACTCATTGGTTATTTGATTGCCTATGTGATCGAATAATCGATTGCTTGGAACTTTATTGTGATGTTAACATTCGGAATCATTGTTACATTACACTGACGTATATCTGGACTTCCACATCCTAAAGCTTGCTCTGTGTTGTTGTAAATCAATACTCTAAAATTTGCATATGGATACTCGTGTTGTTTAAATCAGTAGTCAATCGTTCTTTTGAATGAGCACATTCTGTTGTTAAGGACAGATTGTAGGACTACATTTGGATTGTGCTGAGACATTTGTATGTTTCTTAGCCTTGGTTTATCTGATGCAACAGACCTTGCTTGTCTGACAAAATTTATTAGATGCACAGATCGATAGATCGGTCTAGCCGATAAGTCGGATACACTAATCAGTAATGCAACATGTTCGATATGAGATTCATTGACATCAATATCTTTCACTTTTGTATGTTTGAAACCACATCCTAAACGGTGATACTGGTCTTCGATACTTCTAAATGTCTGTTAACAACCAAATTTTAATCCAAGAACAACAAATGAGTTAAAAACATCTAAAATTATAATATAAAACAATCTCTTTGGGGAACGACAATCTTTTATACTACAGATCTTTACAATTAAGATAAATATAACATGACATATGCTTATTCTTGGCACTGTTGCCGGGGATTGCTAATCTATTGAACTTAGATGTTTGTCAGTTAAAAATGAATGCCAATTGTAGGAAGCAGTTCATGCCTTTCTAGAGTTGATCATTTGGAAAGATACAGAAGCCTTCGTAAGAACGTTTTCAAAAGACTTCAACAATCCTTTTAGTGTGGCTCACTGTCTTTTACCACTTATCAGGAAGCCAAAGTTTATTTCAATAACTTAATCGATAAACCCCAAACAAAACCTGAACCTGAACTTCTTGAGACTGTTGGTAATCCTAATCCTGATCCTGAATCAGAACTTGATCCAAATCCAAATGCAGATTCTGATCCCAATTCTGAGCCAAAAATGGATCCACCTCACTCACAATTCAGTTCTAGTTTAAAAATTAAGTATGATTACTTCAAGGGAACTTGTTCAGATGATGTTGATAGCTATATCTCCCAATTTGAATCCATCGCTATTTCCAATAGTGAGAAAATGAATGCAAACAAACTACGCATATTCCCTGGTCTGTTGCAGAAACAGGCCCAAATTTGGTACAGCCAAATGGATTATGCAACTGTTAACACTTGGCATCTGTTGAGAGAAACCTTTCTCACCCAGTTCCGTGAGATTAGTTACTCTACCCGAGTGCTTGCACGACTGAACTCTGTTCAAAAGAAAGAGAAGGAGTCACTGAGAAGGTACACTCGAAAAGTAAAAAACTTAATTGAGAAATTGGTGGGTGTTTATCCTATTGCAATGCAGATAGAATGGTACCTTGCAGGGCTGCAAAGTAAGATTGATAGATATTGCCGACAAGGACCCACGAATACCATGGATGAAGTTATTGCAACAGTAGAGAATTACGAAACGTCAAAGATTGCTTGAAAGCGATGTTCCAGCAAGAAGACAAAGAAGTCATCAGCTTTATCTGATGATTCAAGCTCGAAAGAGGATTCATCTGATAGTTCAAAGTCATCAAAATCCAGCAATGATTCCGACACAGAGAGCTCAAATTCTTTCAAAGATGATAAGAACCACCGGAAGGAAAGAAGAACTAAAAAGAAGTCCAAGCCTTCCAAGGAACCATCTCCAAAGATCGACAAGATGAATATGTTTTGTATGCCTATGAAACAAATCCAGACAAGCATTGTTGTTATGTTCAAGGATCATGTGCGCCAACGTTGCTGCAGTCCAAACCAAAATTTGGACCAAAGCGCTTTGTACATGTTCAGATAGTGAGCTCAAATCAGAAGACTATTTATGCACTAGTCAATCTACCACCAAAGAAGCTGGTGGGCAATTTTTATAATTGTCGTGCACAAGGCCATTATTCACCCGATTGCCTGGAGCCTCGCCGACCAATCGGTTATGTTCCATTATGTTCAAATTTCTCGGGAGGTGCTGTACAAATATGTCCAATCTCTAGGTGTAGAACTAGAGATAAAGAAGAAGCAGGAAGATGCAATCGTACAAAAAATTGAATGCTCCGACGAAGGCACTCTACTGATCACTGATACTAATTGGCCAAGTGATTTGGAAGATGTTTGTAAAGTTTCCACTCGAAGCACCTCAAAATCACCCAAACCAACGAATGAGAGTCTAGCTAAGACTCTGAAGAATAAGTGGAAGCATTTGACAAAGTAGTTGAAGAACAAGTCTATTACCCCAAAAGACTTGGACAATTCTGATTATGATAGAAACACTGCTAAGCTGTTTAAGAAAGATGTTGTAGAGGTAGCTAAAACTCTAATTGAAGATGAACTTAAAGCTAACCTGCTTCAAAAGAAGGTTACTTTTGAAGACAAGGATGAGGAAGTTCCATTAAGCTCAAAACTATCCAATGTTGTTGTAGACTTCAGGCTGTAGACAAAGAAGCAATATGGCATTGTTTCCGATATTGGTTCCTTGAGGCCAAATATCACATTTGAACAGTCGCTATCGAGCAACACCAATTATAGAAAGCAGCTAAAGAGTCTATCGTAGACAAGGAGGAAGAAGAAGATTTCTCTATCTGAGATATCTCGTTTTGCAGTTGACGTCTCTATCTTAGGGTGTTTAAGCAAAAAAGTACCAATTAACTACAGGTCAAGCATCAATATCATGACAGAACGCATGCACTTGGACTTACTGATATCAAGCCTACTCAGAGGAAGATCGAACTGGACGACTCGACAAGGAGGAAGCCGGTAAGGCTGAAAGAAGTCACGGTGTATATCCGAGATATACCGTTTGTCATGAATTTTATTGTTATCTGACCAGTCGAAATGGATAACTACTCCATCCTTATCAGAAGACCCTGGCTATATCAAGCAAATGCCAGTGTTCATTGGAAAAAAAAGGAGTTGTGGCTTCGAATTGGAGAATATGATGAGCAAGGAAAGCTGCACGAGCATGTTATCACATGGCAACGTGAGCTATATGAGGGACAAAATGCTGGTCAACACCGAATTGGCTTGAAAGAAGGAACAATACCAATACGCCAATGCCAATATAGGCTCAATCCTAAGTACTCATTGTTGGTGAAAGACGCACTTGACAAATACTTGAAGTCAAGAATTATTTATCCAGTACTCAGTAGTGAATGGGTTTCGCCAATTGTAGTTGTTCCGAAAAAGAAGATCAGGATGATCCGAGATTGCTAAGACTAGCGGAAGTTTAATGTTGCTACTCGTAAAGATCAGCATCCTCTACCTTTTACTGATATGATTCTTGATCAAGTTGCCGAAAATGAAAGATACAGCTTCCTTGACGGATTCTTTGACTATAACCAGGTATCTATCCGAGAAGAGGACCAGTCCAAAACAACTTTCACAAGTGATTGGGGGTACTTACGCCTATCATAAGATGTCGTTTGGACTATGTAACACACCAACCACATTCTAGAGAATGATGACTGTTATTTTTCAAGAATATCTACATGTATTCCTGGAGATCTTTATGGACGACTTATGCATTTATAGCTCAAAATCCACTCATCTTTTGAAGTTACGGAAGACATTGCAAAGGTGTAGAGAGACTTCCTTGTGTCTTCATCCTGAAAAGTGTTATTTTGGTCTGCTAGAAGGAATACTACTCGGACACAGAATATCGAAAAGAGAAATTGAAGTTGATAAAGATAAGCTGGAAATAATAAAGAATTTGAAAGAGCCGACAAATTTGCAAGAGCTCAGAGGATTTCTGGGTCACATTGGTTTTTAAAGGAGGTTCATTGAAGACCACACATCTATTACTGCAACGTTAACACCTTTGTTAAAATAAGACATTTACTACAAATGGTCTGCTGATTGTCAACAATCATTTGAGTTACTGAAGTAGAAACTCTTGGACATCCCAATTTTGAGACCTCCTAATTGGGTAAGGACATTTCATGTTTATGTGGATGTTTTGTCATTTGCAATTGGAGTTATCAACAATTCAGATGACTATCTAAAACTCAAACAAGAAGGAAGATCAAAGCTCTACGCACAGATGGAGGGAGGAGTTCATTTCAAATGCAATGAATGACTTTCTAATCGAATCTGGGATTCAAAGACAATATTCTTTTCTTCGAGCTCAATAGAATGGAGTAGTTGAAAGAAAGAATCAGACTCTTGCTAAGTCTACAAGATCCATGCTAATTGTTGCTAATCTTCCAAACAAATTTTTGGCTGAAGCAATTGCAGCAACTTGTTGCATTCAAAATCGTTGTAGTATTAAGGCCATTCACAACAAATCTCCTGAGTTGGTCATATACAAAGTCATCCATAGACCACCTACAAGTCTTCGGATGTGTATGCTACACTCAATTCCCATCGGACCTAAGGAAGAAATAACCAAACTAGTTCCATTACTATATTCCTTGGATATCTATTTACTTTAATAAAAAGCTCTTGATGTTTACATAGAATGACAACTTTGCCATTAAATTGGCCTATCTTTTTGCTTGACAGAGTTTAAAATACAAAACTTGAACATAGATGCATCTATGTTTGATAAATTACTTCGGTCAACTCAAGACATCTATAGATAGTAGTAGTATTCGCTTAATTTACTAACTTGGCTTATTTTCTTCCAATTTAGAGCATCCAGCTAGTAGAAATGAGATAGGTGTGGTACACAACAACAAATTCCACTTCAACTAGCATCTAATTGATCGACTATCCCTCGTCAAATCCTGATTAAAACGGTCCTAAGTCAAACTATTGACATAAACTTTTACTTCTTAATTGGATAATTCTAGCCTATTCAGTCTAATTTTTCTAATTTTATTGAATCCTAAACTTAATGGGCTCTAGTTATTCCATATTTTCTAACCTGAGGTACTATTCCGTCTTTCCTAACCTTAGAAGAACTTTTTTTTATTTCTCAAAGCTTTACATAGAGACAAAACCTTTGGTCTTGATGGTGTCACCCTAGATCTCTTCCTAACGCATTGAAATCACATCGCATTGGGTCTTTTCAACTCCGTCTACTTTGTTATCTCCTCAGGGCTCCTTCCCCTCCTCTCTCTCCTATATATGTCACAAGATTCTCTCAATAGTATTTAAAGGGCTTTCCAACCACCACAAATGATATGAAAAACTCAATAACATATGCAGAATCAAGACCTCTAGTGAAAATTGAAAGCATCAACGACACTGCTCTAGGATCACGTATATACTAGGAGGAAGCCAATTCAAGAAGTTGACAAAATAATAGAATGGGCAATTGAACAAATATCGACCTGGCACCTTGAAAAAATAATGATTTAACACCAACAAATTAGAAAAGCATGCACGAGTTTGTAAATAACACAACCAATTGTTGAATAGGATCTTTTATGTAAAGTCAGAGAATGTAATTGGTTCATTATACTTGAATGCCAAAGGCACGAGAAATAATTGGTAAACTAGAGCTCAATGTGCCCAAGTACTAACTTTTTGAAGTGTGAATTAATTAGAAGTCAATTTTTTATATACATGATCTTGGTTGGTGGCTACTTAGGTATGAGCCCCAAAGTCCTATACCTAGTTTTTTCTATATATCGTCATTTCCCACCACTTTTTTGGAGCATTGTACCATTTTGCGAGAAGAGAGAGAGAGAGAGAGAGAGAGAGAGAGAGAGAGAGAGAGAGAGAGAGAGAGAGAGAGAGAGAGAGAGAGAGAGAGAGAGAGAGAGAGAGAGAGAGAGAGAGAGAGAGAGAGAGAGAGAGAGAGAGAGAGAGAGAGAGAGAGAGAGAGAGAGAGAGAGAGAGAGTTCCTTTTCCTATTTCCATAATTTTTAAAGGGCTCCTATTATGAAGGAATGTGTTTGTATATGAATGTTGAGTGCTTAATTGGACGAATCATGTGTTGAAGAAAGAGGGTGTGTCGTGTGTGAGAAACAAAATTAGCTCGAAAAGAAAAATGAACACGAAAAAGGAGCGAACGAGAAACAAACTCGAACGGAAAGTGTTCGTGCGCAGCGAATGAGCTATGACTCTTTCCCTAAGCATGACTACCCCTATCAGAAAACGAATAGAACGTTAGTGATAGAAATCACGGTCGTTCTGATTACGTAGCCAAACGTTAATAAAACACTAGAAGAATAATTTTTCGCGAACAGCTAGACAAATTGTTTGTCGCAAATGATTCACGAAGATCTAGACTGAGCTCGACTGATAATCAATCGCGAATGATTCGCGAAAGGCAAGACTAAATATTAGTCGTCAACAGTTAGACTAATATTAACTTGCTAAAAACAGATTACCAGATTGAGCAATTAGAAAGTCAGATAGAATGAAAAGTAAGCATAGCAAATAAGGAATCTAATTTGGTCAAAGTAAGACTCACATGATTTATGTGACTTGCTTTGTACTTTCTTAGAATCATTAGATTAAGTTTGTGTTTGTTTGAAAGGCTTGGATTAGAATTCTTGCCCATGAAGTGTGGCAATCAAAGTGGAGGCTCACCTTGGGAATCTATAAAAGGGAGTCATTTTCTTTGTATTGTATCTCTATTCTATTTCAGTAACACTCTGCAAGTTTCATTCAAGCTCTCTCTCCTCTCTCTCTCTCTCTCTAATCATACAAGTGAAAAGTGATTACAAAATGGTGTCACATCCCTACTTATAGACAAAGCTAGGGTTAGGGTTTTTGGTTCACCCAAAACCATATGCCATAACAACTTGACTATCATAAAAAGTTAAGAGCCAAAATGCATTTCAGAACTACTAGGGTCCTCTGTTATTTTGGCCCATTGGTATTTAGATCTATTTCTACTTCTCACGCCTTTGGCTTACGAGTACAACGCACCTTCTAAGGGTGTCTGACTTTGTATGTCGACTTGGCCATAATTTTATTTCCGTCGCTGTAAGATCTGTGGACCGCAACTTGTTGACCTTCTGATATTGGCATTCCCAGTGAATGTGGACTCTGGAATTCCTTCTTGGTTGTTTGTCAACATTCCTTGATGTAGTTTGGCGACATGATTTTTTCATGTGATATTCGTTGGGCACTTTCGGCATCTGTAATAAGATCAAAGGTTGAACTTTCTTCATACCAACTCGGTGAGAAGGAACCAATTTTCCCTACTAGCTCATTTGACAGAATTTCTACACTCTCTTTAACTTTTGAATGTGTTGTCAGTGGAGCAATGGGAAATTCTCTTTTTGAGTTTTGATTCCTCCATATTCAAATTGAATGATACAGTCCCACCATAGCTCACACGAACATCCTGTAATCTGTTAGAAGAATCTTTACTAGAATCATCCGTTAGAAAAATCTTCAATAGAATCTTCTAACATGCCCCCACTGCAATTTTGGTGACAGTCCCTTGGCACCTATGTATGTCTTTGGCGTTGACGTGCATGGATGTGAAACCATGGCGAAAGAGGGGGAAAAAGAGGTATACACAATTAGGGAAAATGATTCGTCGGAAGTGTTAGATTTCCTATGCTCAGCCTTAACAAATCGTGCGAGTAATGAGCATTCTGAAAATAGCCGAAGGCCGACAATATATTTTTGGACCTTTGCATTTTTTTCAAAACTTCATTTTTTCTTAAAACATTTTCGTTTTAAGGCACTGTCATCTTTTTCACTTTTTTCGCACCTTAGGAATTTTTGTGCCTTAACAATTTCTAGGCACTGTCTTCTTTTTCTCATTTTTCACATCTTCGAGAAAAATGCGATAGTGTGACTAGAATTCACTTTAAAGGCACTATTGGGTTTTTTGCATTTTCTATGCCTTCGCTTTAAAGGCACCTTCGAGAATTACCTACTTTGTCTGTTCAAGGGCACCTTCATGTTTTTCGGGTTTTTCCAACAGTGGCAGACCGACGTCGCCAACTTATCATCAACCCTAAAAATAGCTAGACCGCTAAATATCCGAAGGGCGGTTACCCAATTTGTACATATACAAAGACTGGCATAAATAGCATTCAATGCTTGTACAATATTTAGAAGACACTTGTAAATATATACTACAAGCTGAATCAAGCTAAGATAAGTTTTTATAAAGTGTTATTTTTAACATTATCAGAGTTCTTCTATAGCCAGTGTAATCACGCTCAACAATCAAGCTGAAGTTATCACTTCATGCATTGTACTCACTATTTGATATTAATCAGAGTGCAATTTTCTGTCTCAATACTATATTGTTCTTTTGCACAATTTTGTATGAATGATTCATTTTGAATACTTCTGCTGCTAACTGTTGCGTTTCTAATCTTACACACCTACGCTCAAAGCTTCGAGCTTCCGTTGCCTGTCCTATCAATTTATGACATGGTATCAGAGCAGGAATTTCAGTAATTTGTATTTCTACTACATATTATCAGTCTTGTTTCTACCAAGACGTCTCTCTAGCAAACACGCAACCAATAGTATTTTGACAATCATTGTTTCTACCAATGATCTCATTCAACCAGAATGGATCCATCATCTAGTTCATCTCTCATTGACAAACTCGATGGAGATAACTACCATCTCTTGAAATTCAAGATGAAGGTTATACTACTAGCCAAAGAACTATGGGATAGTCAGGATCTACATATCAAAGGATATCATCATCCTCATATTCTCGACCTTCTTCTAAGGTGAGCACCTGAAACTTCTATTTCTTTCTCACTGTAGACTCCCTGCAATGGTTCTTGGGGTATGGCCTCTAGGCTCATCATGAAAAGTGAAACAGAGTCTTGATGGCCTTCGCCTAACTTCTCAAGGAAGCTGGTAAGTCCACAACATCAAGTGAGGCTTAGGAATCTTTGAAGAAGGGTTATGAGTCCAAGTCTACATCTAGGGTCCTATTCCTAAGTAGCCAAAATTTTCAAATTCTTCAAAAGAAGAATGAAGGTGCTCATTCTTTTGTTTTGAGAGTTAAAGCTTCGAGTGACTAATGGTTTTTTTCATGGCTTCTAATGTTTTTGAGGTTTCTACTTCTTATGATGCAATCATTAAGAGAGAGTCTTGTGAAGGAAAGGGCAATGAAGATTGGTTCTTGGGAAGATCTAAGGCATGGATCTCACATATCTTCATCAAATCAAAGGATTATATGATTATCAATTGATCACTCATGATCAAGATGGCAGGTTGGTTGGAGAAAACTACATGGAGCAAATCGAGAGAAAAATTTTTCAACGAAAGGGAGATCTCATTGGTGAGATTTTTGAGGTTTGTTATGAAATCAAGAAGGCTGGATTTACTAGGTTTGATACTCATCTTCACCTACTCTACTTTCTGTAGTATGACAAATGATTGTCATATCCTACAAGATATCCTTGTTCTGCTTTCTCATCAAGCTTCTTTCGAAGCATGTCAGGAACATTTGCATATGCTACACAGCCAAAGATTCGAATATGAGTCAGATTGAGTTTTCTGCCCCACCATAATTCATGTGGTGTTGTGTGAAGAACACCCGATTTTCCTGTCCTATTTTGAATGTAAGCAGCTGTAGCTACTACTTCAGCCCACAGCACTCTTGGAACCTTCGAATAGGCCATCATACACCTAGCAGCTTCCATTAGAGTCCTGTTCTTTCTTTCTATAACATTGTTGTGCTGCGGTGTATAAGATGCAATCCTTCTGTGAATGATACCTTGATCATTGCAGAAATCAGTGAATCAGTTTGAGATGTATTCTCCAACCCGATCTATCTGCTTCACCTTATTTCCTATGCACATTTCTGCCCAATTCACATACTCTGCAAATTTGTCAAATGCTTCTGATTTATTGTGAATGAAGTAGACTTTGGCAAACTTACTGTAATCATTAATAAAGGTGATATAATATTTCGAGCCTCCTATTGAGATCACATTGAAAGTTCCACAAATGTCTGAATGTACTAGCTCCAAAATCTTTGTCGTTTTGTAGGAGTCCTTGACAAAAGGAGTACGTGACATCTTACCCTTCATACATACATCACAGGTCATTGAGCTGATTGCATTCAAGATGCTCACCCCTGTGATTGCTCCATGATGGCTTGATTGATATACTGCCATTGAATTCATATGGCATAGTCTTATGTGCCATAGAATATTTGACGAATCATCATGGGTTTGATGCACTTGATCTGTAGGTAGGCGTACCTTCAAGTGATACAGGTTGTCTTTTCTTCTACCTTGAGTGATTAGTGTACTAGTGCTTGCATCAATAACATTGCATGCTTCATCTGAGAACGTTACACGCATCCCTGCATCAGCTATTCTTGCCATTGATAGCAAGTCCTGCTGCAGTGTAGACACGAACAGAACATCTTCGAGTCGTCTGTCTCTGTCGTTTGTGTTGAGCCATAGTGAACCAATACCATTCACTTGATGCTTTGATCCATCTCCAAGAATGATAAATCTTGATGGATCTGTATTTTAGAAATCAGACATGATCTGTCTTGATATAACGAAGTGTGAAGTAGCTCCTGAATCAAAGATTTACTCCTGTGTATCAAGTGCTCCCGAATCAAGGATTACCTCTTGTGTGTCAAGTGTTGATATTGCACACATGTTTGCACAGATGTAGGTGGTCTCATTTCCATGATTCAATCTTTCTTCACCCAACTTCGAGCTCTCTGGCTCCTCGACATAGGACGAACTATTATTGTTCCCCTATCTGCTTTGAGCCTGTTTGTTTTTTGGATTCTGGCGGCAATCCATGGCTACATGATGTTGGAAATTACGCCCACAGTTGCCTCCTTGGTAAATGACTAATTTCTATTTCATGATTCTTCCTGCATGTTTATTGATCATTGATCTAGGGTCAGGTGAAACCAACTTTGGTTCTATGTTTGCTCATCTGATGCCTGCAGAAATCACAAACTTAAACAACCAATTTATTTGAAGAACGCTTACAACATGGGCTTTCGGCTGATCTCCAGCAAAGGGTAACCAATCCTGTCATAATTTCAAAGTTCAGATGTCAAGTTTAATAACTTGAAGTCATTGAAGACTTGGCCATCTTCAAGGACTTCCACAAAACTTGCATCTAGAACAAGTTTGCAGGAATATATTACCTTTTCAACAGTCTGCAGAAATACATTATGTTTTCAATAGCTTCGGCGTTTTCACATTTCCCCGAAATGCGACACTTACATAGTTCAAAGTTTAACTACTTTGAACACACCTTCGGCTCTTTGCAAAAAATGCGAAGAGACAGAAAAATCCCGAAGGTCATCTATTTTCATGCGTTAAATTGTTTTATGTGAAGAATTGCCAAAAATTGGCAAATCTAGCTTGATCAAAATCCATGAAGAATAGTGCAAATTTTGTACATAATTGGGTTTCACACATGTATTTCCAAAATGCCACATGGAAATCCACTCCTGATATAGGTTAGGTCAAGTCAAGAGAGTTGGTCATGTCTATTTGGTGGTCATCCCTACTCTATAGAACCTACACCTAAGTTCAAGGTGAAATTTTTTAACCCTAGGATCTAGGATAGGGTTTCATTTTAGGTCAAGGAGAGTGAGTTAACTTCCTTATTACATTCTAGAAATCCACCTAACTTCAAGAAGGAAGTCGAATTTGCTATGTATTCCCTCTCTCCATAGTGAGAAGATAGAAACTTTTTGGAGCTCATTGGCAATCTCAAGCTAGTTCACTATGTACATTGAGTTTTTATGATCCAAATGAAACCAAATCAATTTCTACTTGTTTCTCAGGTTGAAGGCCATACTACAGCCTGTAGTACACACATGTGAGCTAGTATTTCAATGTTGATCAATGCTTTTTATTGTTAATGCTTGTTGTTTGTCAAATTGCCAATCTAGATCAACTTTTTGTGTCTAGTTTTTTGATAGATTGTTCAGCAAGCATCCAATCACTCTTGTGGATCTTTTGTAGATCCATTTATGGTCTGAAAGTACAGTACTTTCACATGGTATCAGATCCAAGTACAAGAGCATAAGCCATTGATCTAATGCAAATCCATTTTTAGCAAGTTTTGTTGCTAAAAACTAGTATTGAGAGGGCAAGCTAGAATCTTGATTTTGATCCCAAATTTGGTAGGGGTACAAATCCGTACTATCCACATGTGTGGGCACCTCTGAACCTGCATTTGATTCATGGTATTCATTTGATCCAAAGAAATAAAGAGGCTTGGGAGTCTTTAAAATCAATCTATGAATCTAGTAACACTTCGAGAGTACTCATGGTTACAAATGAGATTTTGTAAAGCATGAGGAGAAGTGAGGAGAGTGCACATGATTATGTACTCAGAATCAAGTCTCTAAATAGGGAGTTGGCTTCCATTGAAGAGAAGATTCAATATGGAGAGCTTGTACAAATTGTTACTAATGGTCTAGGAGATGACTTTGCAAATTTGGTCCAAAGTTTTGCCATCCAAGACACTTTGCCAACTATAGAAAAACTTCACAATGTATTAGTGGCTGAAGAGTGTAGGATGATCCACACCAAGGCAAGAATGAGTTCATTGTCTTTGCAGGATGGAAATGAGAAAGCCAATTTCTCATTCAAGGGCAAAAAGAAGACCAATGGAAAGAAGAAGCATCCCAAGGAGGCCAAAGAAGAAGATAATGCATCAAGCTCAAAGGACAAGTCAAAGCAAAAATGCTTCTTTTGTAAAGGGGCATTATGCATCTGATTGCTACAAGAGGCTAAGAGCACAAGTGGAGGAGAACAAAAAAGGAAACATTTCAAAGGAGGAGGAGGATGAAGTAGATGTATTCTTGATGGCATCTACATCCTCACCAACAAGCAATAGCAATTCAAGAGACAATTGGTGGATCGACAGTGGGGCTAGCTCCCACATGTCTTGTGAAAAGGACTTTTTCTCAACCTTACACTCATTCAATGATGCTAAAAAGTTTGTCTTTACTGCAAATGATGAAGAGTGTAGGATAGATGGTGTTGGCACCATCTCTTTGTGTCTAGAATCCTCAAAATGCATGGATCTAGAAAATGTCCTTAATGTACCATCAATCACCAAGAATATGCTTAGTGTTGGTCTACTCTTAGAAAGTGGTTTGGATGTCCACTTTGATAATGGTGTTTGTTTCATCTTGAAGAATGATGTTTGCATTGCAAAGGGATTTAAACATGGAAGATTGTTTAAGTTGGAAGCTACTATTGCTTTTGAAAGGGTGAGCTTGGCAAAGGAGGAGATCACTTAAGAGGAGATATTGGCAAAGTGTGATCTTGCTTGCATTGAGGAGGAGCATCAAAAGGAGGAAGATCTTGAGGATCAACCTCAAAGCATGAGAGTTCCAAGGGAGTCCTCAATGACAATGGCCGAGTCATCAAATTGCATGCAAATTGTCCATTCAAGTGTGCATCTTGCAAGGGTGGTGAGAATTGGAGAGTCTACTATCTTTGAATACTTTTTGGAAAGTATTAGTAGACATGAGGTGACTTGTTTCTTACCTTTAAGATTCATTGTGTTTATTACTTTGTATGAGAAGACAATGAAATGGGATGCTTTGAAATCTACATTTGTTGTCGATAAAGCAATTTCATTGGATAACTATCTTTTTAATAGTTTGAATAGAGTCATAAAAGATGAAACATCATTTGCTTTGGAAATCTTTGTGTCCACATGCTTTGTGAATGATCATTCCAATGTAAGGACCAAAGATTATCCTATTTCAATGATAGGAATAATGGTAGTGTTTTGCTCTTCAAGTAGAGATTGTAGAATCTACTTGTTTTTCACCAAAGAATTTGTCATCTTTCAAGAGTGGAAGGTTTGTGAACTTGAATAAGCACCTTTGGATCAACACCTTATTCAATTCATTGATGTTTTGGAGTCAATTCAAGTGGAGGATCAAGCTCAAGACCTGAGGACTCCAAGAAGAACCTTGAGTATCAAGATGGAGCCATCTAGGCTCAATCATATGGATCAAGCAAGGCAAGTTGTCTTTGGAAACATTATGTATGCACTTAATAGTTTAATTGATGTATCTTCAAGTGCACAAAATGCCTTGGAATCCATAGCTTGGCATGATGTATAGTTTTTGAAGTGTGCTACATCTATATAGACACATTTGTGGAACATCTTGCAAGGGATCCTTTAAGAGGTGGTGAAAGATTCTTCATGGACGTCATTCTCTATTGGAGTCTCAAAAGTTCCTTGTTTGTGGCTGGATTTTTTAGACACTTCTAAAAGCATTCGTTCATCTAGCAATAGAGTTGTAGATAGATCAAGCTAAATTTGAGGAGGAGTGTGAAGAATTGCCCAAAATAGGCAAATCTAGCTTGATCAAAATCCATGAAGAATAGTGTAAATTTTGTACATAATTGGGTTCCACACATGTATGGCAAAAATGCCATGTGGCAACCCACTCCTAATATAGGATAGGTCAAGTCAAGAGAGTTGGTCATGTCTATTTGGTGGTCATCCCTACTTTATAGGACCTACACCTAAGTTTAATGTGAAAATTTGACTAACTAGCTACCTACCAAGCATAACTCTAGGATCTAGGCTAGGGTTTCATTTTAGGTCAAGGAGAGTGAGTTAACTTCCTTATTACATGCTGGAAATCCACCTAACTTCAAAAAGAAAGTCGAATTTGCTATGTATTCCCTCTCTCCATAGTGAGAAGATAGAAACTTTTTGGAGCTCATTGGCAATCTCAAGCTAGTTCACTATGCACATTGAGTTTTTGTGATCCACATGAAACCAAATCAATTTCTACTTGTTTCTCAATTTGAAGGCCGTACTACAGCCTATAGTACACACGCGTGAGCTCAGATTTCAATGTTGATCGGTGCTTTTGATTGTTAATGCTTGTTGTTTGTCAAATTGCCAATCTAGATCAACTTTTTGTGTCTAGTTTTTTGATAGATTGTTAAGCAAGCATCCAATCACTCTTGTGGATATTTTGTAGATCCATTTATGGTCCTGAAGTATAGTACTTTCATATTTTAAAGACATCACCTTCTTTTTGAAAGCACCTTCGGCTTCTTGCGAAAAATGCAAAGAGAGAGAAAAATCCTGAAGGTCATCTAAAATAAACGAGGAACGTTCCAGCGACGTCCTCGTCCACATCAACAATGCTGAATTATTGATCATAAATATTGTGTACAGTTGTCACAGAAGCCATATACTTCCAAGTACAACGACTTTCCTAATTAGGTGACAAACATTCAATGTAATTAATACTCTAATGAAGTCTATAAATGGAACATCCAAGCACAGATTATGGGTTGCTCAGTCCATGAGACGCATTATTTTCAGCCTCCCAATTTTGCCGCCATTTTTTTGTTGTAATTGCTATTTGTATTGTGCTTTAGTGTAACATAACAACAGCTTGCTTTTATTTGTGTACAACGTAGATGAATGCATGTTGTGATTGAATGCACTTTTATTGTTGTTTGATCGTGCTTGTTTTCTCACTCTGATCAGAGCATGGACTCCTCAGTTTCTGATCAGACGATGACCGTCTTTGACGCCTGAGGAAATCGCGATATCATACTTCTCATC
This sequence comes from Diphasiastrum complanatum, assembly GCA_029204225.1. Lineage (NCBI taxonomy): Eukaryota > Viridiplantae > Streptophyta > Lycopodiopsida > Lycopodiales > Lycopodiaceae > Diphasiastrum > Diphasiastrum complanatum. Next base: position 91,833,396 of record CM055092.1, on the reverse strand, counting down.
CATTTACTTCAAAACTATATTTTACATTGAATCTAATTTCAATAGCACCACACACAAACCATCTCTAATCTCTTCGGTGGACTGTACTCTTATTTTAGAGTATGAATTAATCTTTAAGATCCCTATTCCGCATAATTTCTGCTCTCTTCTCCGTTCGCATTCTTCTACCTCCCTTGCCCCATCAGATTGGTATCAGAGAATAGCTCAAATAAACCGAGAGATTAAGTTTGTTCTATTTGTGTACTGTTATCATGTCTCATACAAGTAGCTCCTCATCTTCATCACTCAGTGAATCTAGTGGAGAAAGACTAGCAGCCTGTCCATTAAAGAAAAATCCATGGCTCTATACACCAAGAAGAAAGACTATTCGAAGGGCAAGAATTAAGTGCAGCAGCAACAACAGAAGCCTCATAGTCAAGGTGAACTTGGTAGATCATGCAACAAGCTTTTCTGCAGATATTGCAAAAGAGCTAATCATGACTTGAAGTCATTGAAGACTTGGCCATCTTCAAAGACTTCCACAAAACTTGCATCTAGAACAAGTTTGTAGAAATACATTACCTTTTCAACAGTCTGCAGAAATACACTATGTTTTCAAAAGCTTCGACGTTTTCGCATTTTCACGAAATGCGACACTTACATAGTTCAAAACTTTAAATATTTTTAACACACCTTCGACTCTTTGCAAAAAATGCGAAGAGAGAGAAAAATCTTGAAGGTCATCTATTTTCATGCGTTAAACTATTTTGAAGAGGACTCTACCAACACCTAGGAAAAGTGATGGATGAAAAGAAATATGAAATCTTTTAAGAAGAGACTAAAAATTTGATGGTTATTGGAAATTGCTATGATGTGCACATAGCTAGCAAGCTTTTGTGTACATATCCAGATTTTTAAAGTGATTTTTCGGAGGAAAGTCATATCTAGCCTAGAATCATATATGCTTCATATTTTTTAGAGTGATGGGACTTAACTAGAAGTTAGACATGCTTATTCATCAAGCAATGTTGAATGATATGAAACTTTTCCAAGCATTGTCACAAAGCAAAACTTATCCTTGACATTTCATTATGAATATTTCAAATGTCTTGCATCAAATGGTATCCACATCCACATCACATAGAAGAAGATTTCTTGACGTTATTAGAATTTCATATTCTTTTACATGCTCTCAATGTGTTGATCAATAGCTATTTGTGGGCGTTAAAGCATAATAAACAAATTGGACGAATGCGTTTTGAATACAAAAATAAAAAATGGATGGATGAACATTTTTGGTTATTTTTTTATTTTCCTTATGTTGGTCATCCAAGACATGTGGCAAACGTGCTCACTACATTCTAAAAGTGTGCAAAGGGCTCATTAAAAGAAGCTCGCACTGAAAATGATCATTGAGAAATGTGTGCCAAAAAGACACACTTTCAATCCTAGTGAGTTGTAAGGTCCTTGATCTAGGCTAGTTGAAGATTCAAAATTAAATGAATTTTTTAGAAATCTTTCCAAACTTTTTAGAAGATTTTCAATGTCCAAAAGCTACCCTCTTAGCCCAAAATCTTTGATATCTATGAGCTTGATCCCAAGTGGCAAGGACTTGTCTCGCATACCATAGATGCTTATTCAAAGCATAGATAAATCTGCTAAAAGACTTGTACCATAGCTCATAATTCTCTTGATAACATTTTTCAATGATCAATCCTTTTTCTTAGCTTGGCATCCTTATATATCTTTGAGTCATTACAAGAAAGGCACATACCCTAAATTCAAGTCAACTAAGCTTACATCCTTATTAGCATGACCATTGGCCCCAAAATTGGCACTAACATATATATATATATATATATATATATATATATATATATATATATATATATATATATATATATATATATATATATATATATATATATATATATATGTCTATTAGGGACATAATAGGCATAGAGACAAAACAAAAACCATTCTAGTTATCTCTATAAGCATAACACACATGAACTCAAAACCCACTTCCACACAACACAAATCACTGCATTATCAATCATTTACTACAAACTTTGAATCTTATACAGATTTGTTTTTCTAGTATAAAACAAAAATAGAGCACATTGTGTGATGAATGAGTTTGTGGTCCCTACCTAGTGACAACATGGTAGGTTTACTATCAATATCGCACATACACATTCACATGCACACACACATAAAGAGCTCTTCATTCTAATAAAAAACAAGAACATTATTGAATCAACTTTATGTGTGGCCATGTACAACATACCACTTGGATATTAATGCATTTAGTGGACCTAAGGCCAAACAACTAAAAAAGTTCATAACCTCCCTCACTACTGCCTACCACCATACTACTACACCCATAATATTGATTGCACTTCACACTCTAGTGACCACTTATGTACATCATCATAATCATGCTGAATATCTGCATTTTAAATCAAGTCCAACCACATAAGTTGGCATTTTCAAATATAGCACAAGTTCCCAAGTTTTAAAGCATGCATGCTCATATAACACAAGTGCACTGAGATTTGTTTTTGATTGATAAGTCTTGACTAGTTTATCCAACTCGACTAAAATAATGTTTGTGACTTTAAATTCAAGATTGCAAGAAAACATACACGTAAGTAACTCTTGGACTTCATAAGGAACAAATACCTTTGTGGATCAATTGCACAATAATTAGTTTGGCATTGATTTGTAGACTGGTCCCAGATGACATATTTTCCCTCGAACTTCTAAGCAAAATATCTCACATATAGTTTTTGTAGTTCACTACTCATTTCACAACCTCCCCCACTATAGCCCACCACCATGCTCCCACCACCATGCTACTCTAGCTTCAATATTAGTTGTATTCCTAGATTGTTAGATTCTTGTTGGTGACCAATTTCATTAGCAGTAGCATCATTGTTTACAAATTTAATGCCAATGTATATCAGACTACAATCATACATATATAGGCATAGCCATTATGGATCACAACGTTATCATATATCGAGCATGTGGGCTAAGATATATCCCTGAATTTTTTCATTGGATAAATTTGACTTTTTGGCTATATTTATATTTTTGGATAGATTATTTGTGTATTCGATGGTCAAAACTCATAAATTTGTTAAGAAACTTTGATATATAAGTATGACAAATTTCATAAGAATTTATGTTAATTTTTTAAGTTACCATCATCAAAAGAGTATTAGCAATCATAAATTCGTATTCATTTTACTTTGCCATTCATAGATTTTAACAAGGAAAGAAGTGCTTTGTGTGTGATGATTTAGCTATTTGGTATTTTGAGATTGAAAACTCTAATTCCTTGCACGTATAGAGTGGGATTTGAGCCCACAAGTTATTGCAACCATAGAAACACTTTTATCCACCTTGACTATGAAAACAAAGATAAAACTTAGTTCTTATATATATAAAAAAGAGAGGAGGATGTTTCTGTATTATCATACTCTTCCACTGAATTGTGCCTATACATTTATAACACCTGCTCATTTTTTGCACATATAGATGTTATCTCAATGTCTATGTTTAAAATGCATTGTTCTTAGAAGTGATAGGTACTATGCATAGTATGTGGCCTCTTTTATAGCAAGAATCCATCATGGATTACTGATTCTTTCATTTTTCTTTTCAAATATGATTATAAAAACACGCCTATTAAAAAAAATTGAATTTAAAGATCTATAGAAATAGATACGTGCATTCAAAGTTTGAAGAAACAAAATGTCTCTATTGCCAAAGCCTTGCTAGCTCTCCACTCTGATTCTAACAGAAAAGACACACGAAACAACAACATAAAATTGTTTTGCGACACAAAATCATTCTTGTTGTACGAACGACCAAGAAGATCAGCCAAGTATCAAGCGGTACAAGTACTTCATCAGATATCATGACATCAGCATAAGTACTCTAGATCATGGCTAATCTGCCACTCTTGTACTTCATGATTAGTTGTAGATGTTTAATCTGATTTGGAAGTTACACGACGCGACACAAAAAAGTTCACAAACTATATACTTTCTGCTTGATGCATAATACTGTAAGACAAAAAAGTAGAAAATACATGTCCGCTTGTGAGCAAAACAATTTTGTAAGAGGATCAGCAGATCCAGAAGTCCGCTAGTAAGTGAGACATTATTTGTGAGAGAACTATATTTCTCTCACGCCAACGCACTATGTGGATCTGTCGCACAGTGCTTGAAAAATTAGAAGATCAATAGATAATATTGTAGCTGTTATACATATATTATTCTGAATGATTGTATGATCTCGAATGAATATTTGTTAATTACTATTCATGTATCTGATTCACTTGTTTATTCAATTCCGCACATTGGTTTGATTTTGGTGAATGCTATAATAATCTATAACGTAGATCAACACTGTCTGTCTACATTTTAGAGGATTGTAGGAATGATATAGCCGACAGTGACCAGCAATCATATCTGAACTCCACACAAACCGATTTTATTCGCGAATGTTTTAGCTTCGTGTTTCGTTTGTTTCACTTCGCGATCACTTTTTTATAAGCATAAATCAATTTTAGAGCTCACTTAAGTTTCATTTCGTTTCGTTTCATTTCGTATAGTTTCATTTCGTTTCGTCTCGTCTCGTCTCGTTATAGAGCCTGATTGATCTTTACGTAAATTCTCTTTCGTCCGATTTTGCTTTGTTTCGTTTTGTTTTGTTTCGTTTGCAGAGCTTGACTGGATCGCGAATTCTTCTTGAGCAAAAAATATTTGTGATCAGAACCAGTTTCGGAAATTGTTTCACATGAATCATACAAGAGATTTCTATCAGTTCGTTACTAAGAATTTTATTAGAATTATTTGCACAAATTTGCACATTTAGATTTTCCATAAGTGGTA